>JALRMF010000541.1:0-26157 GCA_026120015.1 Dendrostoma leiphaemia
TAAAAGCTTTTAAAATAAAAAGCTAAGTTAAATAAAAAATTAAATTTATTAAGCTATTAATTAAGTTTTATTATATTAAAACTTATGCTTTTTAATAGTTATTAATTTAGCTAAAACTGTTTTTTTAAGTTAAAGTTATTTAAGCTTTTAAAACTCTTAAAGCTTGCTTTTTAAACTAGCTATATAATAAATTTAATATATTGTTTTTATAAACTTATACTTATGCTAGTTTGCAATGGCACTACTGCTTGTTTTAATATATAATTTTTATTTTAATAAAAGTAAAAACGGTTAAGAAACTAATAAAAGTGAACAGAGTGAGATTCGAACTCACGCCCCTTTCGAGACTACGAACTTCAGATATCGACCTGAACGTAGCGCCTTAGACCGCTCGGCCATCTGTCCCTGACATACTGTTGCTTAAATTCCAATGTTGACTATGGAATGATATTTCAAAATAGCTGCTGGACTCTAGACGCGGGCTTCAAAGAGTAAAGGCTCGCCGCTATTCTCAATGTCCGCTGGCTACGGTGTCATTGTGCAAAGCCGCAGCTTGCCACCAGTTGACCGCCTTCAACAGTCCTTCTACCGCCCAGGCAGTCCCACGGCAAAAAAATCCGGCCAACCTTTAATCCATCACCACTTTTCCACCACAGCGAGAAATTTCCGCCACAGTATAGAGATATTTTACATATGAACTCCTCGTTAAAAACAGCTGTCTACGATGGTATCTTTTTTAAAAATTTAAAATGATGTTGAGACAGTAGTTATCGCGCTTCGCAAGGATACCTAGATAGGCTAGAAAGGGAGGCATCACCCCTGATCTGCTGTAACTGTGCCGCAGACCAAGAAAAAGAAAAAAAAGAAAAAATTTTTCGTGCCGCGGCGAGTCGAGCTGGGGGGACCTACAGTATTGGGCTCAATGACACTGAACATGGCGTCGTTACAAGATTCCCACCCGAGCCGTCGTAAGTCATTTTGCTCGAAATTTCAAATGGGCAGTGGGAGAATACCTGGGAACCTAACCAAGAATGAAGCTGACATGCTCAAGCGGATACATCCATATCGGACATGCAAAAGCTGCAATCCTCAACGACTACTTCGCTCATGCACGTTACCAAGGCAAGCTGATCGTCCGGTTTGATGATACGAATCCTGTCACCGAAAGCCAGGAGTTTGAAGACCCGATTCTCTCCGACCTCGACCTCCTCGGCATCCATCCGGATCAGATTACCTACACAAGCAACTACTTCACCGAGCTTAGCAAGATAGCCGCGCAGATGATTTCGGACGGCAACGCCTACGCCGACGACACTGCAACCCACGAACTAGGAGATCAGCGCTTCAATCGTCTCCCAAGCCCGCGGCGAGATCGTCCAACAGAAGACAGCTTGGCCTTGTTTAAAGAAATGCTCGCCGGAACGGAGCTGGGCAAGCGTCATTGCCTTAGGCCCGACTCAAGTTTGACTCGCGGAACGGAGCGCTGAGGGATCCTGTCATTTATCGGTTCCCAAAATTTGACAAGGATGAGACCGAAGGACGCCCGCATCATCATACCGGGTGGAATTGGAAGATCTATCGGACTTACGATTTTGCTTGTCCTGTTGTTAATTCTCTAGAAGGAGTCACACATGCCCTTCGTACGACAGAGTACACGGATAGGAACGAGCAGTATCAGTGGTTTCTCGCCACTTTGAAGCTTCGCCAGGTTCATATCTGGGATTTCGCACGGATCGACTTCATTCGTACGTACCTTTCCAAGCGGAAGCTGAAGCAGGTAGTCGACACTAGACTTATTTCTGGGTGGGACGATCCACGGATGCCGACTGTTCGTGGAATCTTGCGCCGGGGCCTGAATATGCCCGCTCTCCGGCAATTCATGTTGAAACAGGGACCCAGCCGCAACACAGTCAGTTTAGATTGGACGATCCTGTGGCCTCTCAACCAAAAGATCATCGATCCTACAGCAACACGTCTGGCCGCTGTTGAGAAGAAGGGAGTGGTCCCAACAAAAATCTTGAATGGGCCAACACAACTGTACTTCGAGCCGAAGCCTAAACACCCAAAGCAGCCAGAGTTGGGTGCAAAGCCCGTAGCATTTGGCTGCAGGATCTTGCTGGACCAGGCTGATGTGGCAACTTTCTCACTCAATGAGGAAATTACCCTGATGAATTGACAGAGACGGGGACCGGATCAATGGTCTGGAGTTGCAGCTCCACCTCGAGGGCGACATCCGCAAGACGATGAAGAAGATCACCTGGCTTGCTGTGGCTGAGAGAGATAACAATCTTGTTGGGGCACAGCTATGGAGCTTCGACTATTTGCTCTCTAAGGACACTCTGGCTAAGGAAGACAAGCAGGACGACTATCTTTCCCAAGAATCAGCGTTGTTGACCGAGTCTCTATGCGATGCTGACCTTGCGCAGCTAAAAGACGGAAATATTGTCCAGTTAGAGAGGAAAGGTTTCTTCCCGATCGACAAGCCTGCAAAGGACGGCTTTCAGCTGGGAAAGCCGTCCTTTTCAAGATGCTTCCAAAGACTGAAAATCGGGCTGTAATACTAACCCTATATAGGAACCGGAACACGTAGTAGCGAGAGCGGCTCATACTTTCCAGAACATACCGCTAAGTCCGCAGAAGAGAAATTACTGCAGGCTGAGGAAAAGCTCCAACATAGCTGGGTAGTTGGGAGTTCCCAGCCCGGTCACCGGATCCCACCCAGGCTGACTGCTGAAGCCATCAGTGTCACAACCCTCGTTCGTACCCTTGGTCACGTCGTTGAGGACATCAGGATATGCGTAGAGCGTAGGGTTCAGGAATCCGACGGGGCTCTTGCCCGCCGCGACCAGCTCATTGTTGATGAGCGTGATGATGCTGCCAAAGACGGGACTGCTGGCGCTAGTACCGTACACCTTGTTTCCTTTGTCAATTTCATGCGAAGTGAGATCTCCAGCTGGCGACGGGCTGAGACTTACAAGCTCCCACTCTCCGTCGATGGCCACGGCGTAGTTGGCGCCGTTGGCGCTCACATCAGGGAACGCACGGCTGGTCCCGGTGTTGTTGTACCGCACTGATGTGTATGCCGGCGTATAATTCGTGAGGAACGTGTTGACCGCGTCCACCTGGTACGATGGAATGTCAAAGTAGTTGGAGAAACCACCGCCCGAGTAGATGACGGTCTCGGAGGCAGTCTCGGGCTGCGTGCCGGAGGCCAGGAGGGTCGTGATATCGGTGCCAGTGGGGACCTCGGTCGCGCCGACGGAGGTCACGTATGGGCAGGTCCCTGGGAAGGTCGGGTTGAAGCGGACTCCGTCGTCGAGGCACTCTCCATTTCCAGCGACACCACTGCGGGGAGTTCATGTTAGTGTGGTGTGATTGAAATACTTGTCGACATATCATATAAGTAAAGAAGAGAGTCTCCTGGAAAGAAAACTAGCATAGTGGCATAACTAGTCCCATAGGAGCGCTCTCGCGGGTCACGGCGCCAGGAAAATGTGCTTGTGAAAGTCGGAAAAAACGAAATTGCACTGACTCGTCTCCGGAAGAATAAAGCACGGTCACACCAGCCAGACCAAGCTTCATGTACTCGTAGCACTGACGAGCAGTGCAGCGAGCAGGGCGAGGCGTTGGCCATATAGAACGGTATATTGTGTAAGTCTATTGTATGAAAAAGACAAAGGAAAAACAAGCTCCTAAATAGTAGGGAGCTTTAAAATAATAGGGCCTATAGAGACCCTTGCTCGCAACATATCTCCTAATTAAACAATAGTTTAATTGCATTGTGCTTAATAAATAATAGAGCAGGAAAAACTATAAAAGAAATAGATAATAGCGATTGCTAAACAAATGTTTTAGAGCCCTAAGGTGCTTGCTATATAAGCGCTGCTAATTTTAAGCCCTAAAGGTTATTTTTAAGCTTTCTCCAAACTAACCAAATAAAAATTTTTGCGCGCGCTAGATTTATCAAATTACATTACATTATATACAATAGCTTGCTTATCTGCCTGTGTTTCCGCCTGTAAAATATATACTATCCTGCTTTTATATTAATTATAATATTAATAAATAAGCAGAGTAATATTAAGCCTGCTTGCGTTGCTAGCTTCTCTTTGCCAATCCCTATGCTTTGCTTAAGCTGCCTGCGCTTAGCCTAAGCTAGGCGCTTAAACGGCTAATGCTTTAGCATTAGCGCTAGCTGTAGCTAATATTATATACGCTGTGCGTAGGGGCACTTTTGCATATAGCTCTTTATTTTATGCTGCGCTTTTACCCTTGCTTACTTTAAAGCCAAGCGCTTTAGCGCTAAAAAGTCTATAAATTTGCTGCTTTCTTTGCTTTTTATATGCTATATGCTAATTAATTTAAGCAGCGCTTATGTTGCCTTTAAACTGCCTTTAAATAAGCAATTTACGCTGCTTACTTTGCTAGCAAGTTTAGTAAAAATGATAATAATAATAATAATAATAAAAATAAAGATAAAAAAGAGGAGAAAAAGAAGCAAAAGTAAAAAGAAGAAAAAGATAAAAATAAAGAAGAAGATAAAAATGCTATAGCCCTGTGTGCTAAGCGCATTAAAAAGGTTAAGGAGAGCTTAAATACCTTTGTTAACTTGCTTTTTTTTTAGGTTAATAAATAGGGGAGATAGGCTTAAAAATCCTAAAGTTACCCTAAAGCCTTTAAGCCTTTAATAAGATTTATTTTTTTATACTTTTTTTTTAGCAAGCTATATATATTTTATAAGTTTAATAATGCTTAGAAATGCTTAAACTTCTGCTTTAAAAGATTTTTAATAAGCTTATCTGCTAGCATACTTTAAGTTGGCGTATAAAGCACTTAAAATATGTTTTTTCCCTGCTTTTAGCGCAGTTATATATTTTATATATTAATGTGCTAAAGTATAGTGTTAATTTTAATGCTTTTTTTAATAATTAACTTAATAGTTTATAGGTTATTGTTGTATATTTTCCAGGCATTACTCTCTAGATCCAGCTTAATTTTTTTAAAAAAACGCTGTAAAAATATAACTTCCTTAGCAGTATACTTAACTTTAAGCAACTTTGCTTTTATAAAAAAAGTTATAATAGTTTTTTAGCGCGCAGCTTTTTAATAAATTAAGCCTTTATAGAGTATAATTATATAGCCTTAGGAAGAGCGCTAGGTTTTTAGGTTATTTGCAAAAAAAATATTAAATAATATAAAGAGTACTTAGGCTCTGGAGTTTAGCTAATATTAATAATAAATAGCGAGTATTTAAATGTTAAAGAGATATTAGATGCACTAATTAATAATATTTAAGTGCTTTAGACTAAGATTTATAAAAAATTAAGAGAGCTAAGTAATAGTAAAAGCAACGTTTGCTTAGATTATAATTTTAAAATAAAGCATTAAACTAACTTTCTCTTAATACTCTTTTACTTTTACTCTAAAAGCTTGCTGCTTATTTTTAACAAAGGTGATTTATAAGAGCGGGATAAAAGGTAATATATTATTATTAAGCTTAAAACATTTAGCAACCTTTTTAATATATATATTGTATATTAAAAAAAGCTTTTTTAGCGCTTGGTCTTTAATAATGCAGATCTCTAAATATTATTCTGCTGCTCTCTAGACTTTAATTTTATATGCCTTGCAAATCTTATTGATAATCTAGCAAGCAGCAGATATATAGCTTTTATAATAGAGTATTAAAAAGTTATCTATATAAAAGACGATTATAATGGTCCAGTATTTGTTTTAGAATAGATAGTGCTCTTTTTTGCATTTTTCCATCTTTAGCCTTTTTAGAGTGCTTGAAAACTCTTTATATTAGAGTAAGAGAGTATTTTAGAGATTATATAGAGCGTTATATAGCTTTATACACTTTTCTAGCTTTTTAAACCTATTTAATAGTTTGTAAAAAATAGGTTTTTTGTGCAGAGAGGCGTTGAGAAATGTATTGACCATATTAAACTGCTTGATTTTTAAATTTTTATAAGCAGCTAAAGTTATAGCAACTTAAAAGGAGCGTATCGCTAGTGTTGCTGTATATATATTTTGCAGCGCGTTTTAAGGCTAAAAGTCTCTCTAAACATAGATTTAAGCTTTTGCCCGCTTAAGAAATCTATTTTAGTTAAGCTTATAAGTAAAAACCCATTTTAAAGAAAGCAAGAGACCATTAATAGTTATATAATCAATTTCTTGCTAAGTTTCCTTTTAAAAAAGTGTTTGCAGCTTATTTTACGCTGTTTTTTTAAATAAATCTGCTGTTAGATATTTTTTTAACTCTTTTTAAAACTTTAGTGGTAGCTAAAGAAGCTTACTTATATAAGTTCTTTATTTCAGCTAAAGCTCAGCCTTAGTTCTCTGCTTTTTTTTATTTTAAAATGCTATATTAAATATAGCATAGAGCGTTGGAAATAGCTAATCCCCTCTCTTTAATGCTCTTTATTAATTAGGTAAAAAGGTAGAAAAGGCAAATAGCTAGTAAGAGCTTATCTTTTGCTTGCTTAGTAAAAGAAATGCAGAGTTTATATTACTCTTTTTTACTGACTTTTTTTGCAGCTAATAGCTTTTTTAAATTAAAGGAGCATTTATCTCTAATTTTAAAGCTAGAGAGTGCTAAGATAGCTTTGCTTTTAGTAGTGGCAGCAAATTAGTTTATACTATTATAATATTACCTTAGTTTTTTTGCTTAAAAGATAGGGTGCGCACTATTAGTTATTGCTTGTGTTTAAGGCTTTATATGCTTTAAAAGACTTTTAAATTCTTTAAAATAAAGTTTGCTTTGCTTAAGGCAGGTTTTTAACTCTTTAATATATATGCTAGCAAGTCTACTCTGCTTTTAAAATCTTTTAATTAAGTATTTTAAGCTAGGTTCTGCTCTTAAAAAACTTTTGAAGATCTTTTAAAGCTAAAGGAGCCACTCTTTTATAGCTTTTTTTCTTTAGCAGCTTATTATTACTGCTTTAAATTTATTTTTAAATTAGTAACTAAAAAGGTTTCTAGCTTTATTAAAGCTAGTAAAGTTGTTTTAGGGTTTATTTTAGTGAGATTAAGCATTTTTAACAAATAGGTTATATTTAAAAACTTTTTTTTTTGTAGCTTATTTATTAGATTTTAAGCAGCAAAAGTAAACAATGCTTTTTTAGCATCCTTTAAAGTATAGAAAATATGCTTGTTAAACTTTATATTTTTTATAATAAGCACTTAGTTAAGTGCTAAAACCTATATTTAATATATATTAATAGCTATATAGCTAACTAAATATCTAATATAGCCCTAAAAGCTTACCTTATAGCTCCTTATATGTGTCTCTGCTTTTTTTTTTTTGTAAAAAGAGTAGGCATAGCAATTGTATGCATATATGCCGCTTTAATCCAGTTAGAGATTTTTTATTAGGTTGTAAATAAAAATAAG
This sequence comes from Dendrostoma leiphaemia, assembly GCA_026120015.1. Taxonomy (NCBI): domain Eukaryota; kingdom Fungi; phylum Ascomycota; class Sordariomycetes; order Diaporthales; family Erythrogloeaceae; genus Dendrostoma; species Dendrostoma leiphaemia. Next base: position 7,396 of record JALRMF010000541.1, read on the forward strand.
AGAGTATTATTAAAAATATTAAGCAAACTAGCTTTTAAGTATCTTGTTTAGAGAGCGCTATTTAGTGCTTTATTGTAGAGATATATTAAAAAGGCAAGCTGTAGCCTTTACTAAAAAGGGTTAAAGGCGCTTTGAAAGGCTAGCTGCCTTTTTTATCTTTATTAATTTAATAATTAGTTTTTATTTTATATGTTTAGCGCCCTTGTTTATTTTATAAGTATAGGTGAGCAAAAGCTTTAGTTTAATCTTTTCCTACTCTACCCACGCTTAGTATTTTATTATTTTATGCTGTAAAATTATTGAAAAGTTATTGTTTTGCTTAATTAAATATATTAAAAGTTTGTATTTCTGCTATACTTAGCTTTTAAAGTTTATTAGCATTTAAGAAACTATTTTTCTCTGCTTTATATTGCAGAGAAAAACAAAGAACTTGCTATTAAATTTATCTTTGATAAGAAAAACCTAGCTTGCTTTTATTAAGCTATTAGCAAGGAAATTAAATAAATTTTATAAAATGCGCTTAAATGGGCGCTTAGAGAGGTGCTTTAACGCTTTTTTAAAGATTATATTTAAAATATAGATTATAAAATAAAAAGCATAGCATATGTGTGTAATTTTATTAATATGTATACCGCGCGCGTTATAAACCAATGTCTTTAAAGCATTTAAAGCTAAGTGCCCTCTTTAGAAATGCTAAAGATACTTTAAATCTTTTTTAGATAGTTTTAATTAACGTAAAAAACAGAGCTTTAAATAAGTAAAAGTAAAGATAAAGAGCAGAATAATGCTTGCTGTATTAGCTAGGATGCTTGGATAGGTAGAAAAAGGCTTATATTTAATAAAAATTAAATTATAATGCTGCTTAAGTTGCGCTAGCATAATATTGCTCTTAATTGTTTTATAGCGCAGTATATAGTTTAAACTTAGCATTTAAACTCTAGATTTTTATAAGTAAGCTTTAGAAATAATATTAATGTAAAATCCCTTAATTACTTTAACGCTTGTAAGCGTAAAATGCTCTGTTTTTAGTTTTTTGGCTTTATTTAATATATTTTAAAGCTTTTAAGTTTCTTTTTTTAGCATTGGGAATAAGGTTGTTTTAGCCTTTACTTATTTTAGCTGCTTTAATCTTTAATAGCTTTTGGGATTAAGCAGGTTTATGCTATTAACTAAGTGAAAAGCCTTATAATTGTTAATTAAAGTGCTTGCTAAAAGCTAGTAAAGAGTAGCTTAGGTAATTGTATAAATTTTAAAAGCTTTAAAAGGCTTAACCACTTTAAAAAAGCTATTAAGCAAGCTTAGAAAAGCTGGGGTTTTAATAGGTTTAGAAGACTAAGCTTTTTTTGCCAGTGCTTTATTATATTAACTATGCTTAGACAGCTTTTTCTGAAGCTTTAAAAACTTTTTATTTTTTAGTCTTTTGCAAACAGCTTTATACTAAGCAGAGTCTAAAAGGATAAAATATATTTTCTCTTTTTTAGTATTTTCTAATGCTTTAGTCATAGTATATTTAAGCTTTATATAATGCTAAGCTGGCTATTTGTAAAATTTATTGCAAAGGCAATTAAATTAAGCACTAGAGATTGCTTATAGAGCTAAGTATTGCTAAGAGTTAAGCGTAAAAAAGATTGCTAGCTTTTTTTTAGGGTTGTTAAGCTTTATAGCAAAAGTAGCAAACTAAATACTAAGCTAATCTAGCGTAAAAATAGGCTTTCCTAGCTTTTAATCTTATATAAACTTGCTTAGAGCTTTAAAGGCCTAATTAAAGGCTATATGCACATTAACTGCCTTAAGAAAATCTTTAACTGCCAAAGGGCTAATAATATTTGCTATACTATATTTCTAAGCTTAGAGATAGGCTTATTGCTAGTTATAATGTTATTAAATAGAATTTTGCTGCTTTAATTATGCTAATGTAAGCAATTAGCAATAATCTTTAACTGTGCATAATATTATTATCCTTTTTATAGGTGTTAAATAGAGCTTTAAAGCTTTAAAAAGGCTTTAAAGTCCCGCTTTTTTACTTATAAAAATGAGCTGGATCTATGCAGCTTTAAGCAGCTAAAAGTTAACCATAGCTATAATCTAGTTTAAAACAGCTGTGTATTTAGCGTTTTATACTTTTGCTTGCATAATAGCAGCTATTATACTCTTAAGCTCTTTTTTATAATTATTGTATACTTTGCTAAAGTTAAGCGGCGTAGGAGCTGTTAATAGCGCTTTGCGCTTGTTTTTTAAAAGCTTTTTATAGGCTGTAAAAGCATTTTAATGCTTAGCTTTAAGTGTTGCATTACGCTAGTTAAGATACTTATTTATTGTAAAAAGCTTAGGAGTAGGGCTGGTTATGTTATTTAGAAGATTAAAATTAACTTAGTGCTAAATGCTATGGTTTTTATAATAAAAATAAAGCTGCAAAAACTACCTAAGATAGGTATCCCTTTTAGTAAATAGGGCTAAGCCTTTTAAAATGCCGTTGAAAAGGTTAAAAGCTATTATAAAAGCTAGAAAATAAATAGAAAATTAACTAGGGAAAAACGCGCCTATTTTATTATAAGGAGGGGTAAAGAAGGCTTATAATTGTAGTAAGCAGAGCGAGGCGTTGGCTATATAGAACGGTATATTGTGTAAGTTTATTGTATGAAAAAGACAAAGGAAAAACGAGCTTCTAAATAGTAGGGAGCTTTAGAATAGTGGGGCCCATAGAGACCCCTGCTCGCAACAAGCAGCATATGAGTATGTGAAGCTAGCCTCGGTGGTTCCGTAGGAGGTTGAGATCACACTCGGCGGAGTATATAATCCGCAATCCTGAGACTTGTAACCACCGGGCTTCTCGTCTGGGTATGTTCCGTCGACACCAGAGACGTCTCCACCGTCGTACGTACAATAAGAAGCGTCAATGGCGTCGAGAAAGTTGTTGAAGGATGCGCTTTCCTCATCGTCGCCGGTCTGGAATAATGTCACTTGCTGTGGATACACAAGAGCCTATTCGTGAGATGTGTTTAGCAATTGTAGGTCTACAAAGAGATACGCGCCCCAGTGTCTGTCATTTTTGAGACATACCATGGAATACTCCAAGTCAAGGTCAGACTCGCCATTGAATTCAAAGGTCTTAATCAGCGACTGAGGCGCTCCACCGTCAACGGAGTCGAGCGTGGGGCGCAGGCCAACAATGTCACCGGAAAAGTTTGAAAAAAACGTGTCGAGATCGTCGCCGAGGTATGACTGGAAGCCATACTCAACGATTCCATAAGAGCTGAGGTTGTATGTACCGGTGGTGAAATTGTACAAGGCTCTCAAGCAGTCCGGTGTGATGGTGGTGTCGCAACCTGAAAGATCTCCGCTGACGGTGGCAATGTCAATCTTCTTGCCTGGTTTGGGCAGAGAGGCAGAGTTGTTTGCCGCGAGCTCCGGTAGCTGTCTCTTGCGGAGGAGCTCATCCCGGCTGGGCTTGACGGGAACGTCGAAGTGAAGAGTGGGCATGATCATGTCGATGTGGTTCTCGCTCAGATCGGACGGCACGCTGTACTCGTGGCACGCGACGTGTGACTGACCGTGCTTGTGGTCGAAGTGATAGTACTCAGTCTGTAAGAGGTCCTCGAGCTCGGACACGGTGGCATCGTCAACCTCGACCCAGCCCTTGTTCAGGTGATTGTTGATACGCTCGGGAGCGATTCCAGATCCAGTCAGCCAGGACATGACAGAGTCCACGCTCTCTTGGCTGCATCAAATCAGGACTTGTGACGTATATTTAAGTGTGTATAGCTGGAAACACTGACCTCGGTGCGAACATCTCGATAATCTCATCGGCGCTCCAGTGCTGACCGTATTTGCTGCTGCGAGGATTCGAGACCGCATCGAGATATGAGGGACCCATGTCAAGATTTCGCTGCTTCAGCCCTACACGAAGCGGCATCTTGAGGTGGCCATCGACCCTGTCACTCGCCTGCCATCCAGATGGAAGCTCATGACGCCTTTCGTGAACGACATGGGTGGACCGACCTGACGTCAGGGGAGAAGCAGCGGCCACGATGGCGAGCGAGGCCAAAGCCAGAAACGAGTGGGACCACATGGCTCTAATATATCTAAAGAATGACACTAAAGAGGATGCCGCAGCTTCTCTGCGCAGGCGAGTGCCAAGAAATCGGGCTCATGCTGATTTATGTACACTCACTTGGAGCGCTCCCGGATGCCCCTGATGACAAGGTTGTACTCATGTCTTCTAGGAGGACCTACCCTTCTCGATCGACTCCTCTTTGTGGTTAATTATTGCCCGGGTGAATGATCCATCAAGGTGGCCTTCCTATTGCGGAATTGTGCTTTTGGACCAATCTGGTGAGAAAGCCAACCCGCAGCGCTGGCACCAGTGAAGAGCCAATCGTCTTTTGAATAGACTGCATTCTGCGAGCAGGGAGCCGGCATCTAAAGCTGTAAAACTGTCTCCAGGGGCTAGTCATGATATCACGAACTTGGATATGATATTGTTGGACAAACATGCAAATGGGTATCGCACTCGCGTACTTCGAGTATTGAAAGAAACCTTGAAACTCGGATCAACAATCACCGTCTGGTGGTATTCAGGGACGCATTTTCGCAATGTCCGTTCATTCCCAACCAGTTCCACTGCCGCAACGATCGTCGTCAGCTCAGCTCAGCACAGTAGGTGAGCGGCAGCATACTTCCGATATTCCGTTCCTTCAGCAATGAACGCGTGTAAGGATAGAGTGTATTGTGCTCAAAGCACATAGGATGGTGCTGGTTTGGCATCGGCACCCGAAAGCTTGATTGCTTCTAGAAGCCCTCACTTGGTCGTATCAGCAGCACTGCATGCATATGGCGCATCCGCCTGCCTCTTTCAGCAAGGCTGACGGACGCAGCCTCGGATACCACTACCACCCTGTTTAATATTACCAGGTCGTCATCGGCCGCGACTGCATCTCATCGACCACTTCTCAGAGACAATCACAACGGACAACTCTAGTGGTCGCAATCAGGAGGTAGTCAGTCTTGGGTACCTAAGTAGGGAGTCTGAAATCGTCAAATTAAATGAATTCTCTATCCTGGTCCTACCATGACAAGTGACACATTTTCGCGACGACTCCTCGAAACTGCCTTGCATGCTTTGGCATTGCCACCTTATCACCTTGACCCCAGCGCTGCAGCGCTGGCGGTTCGCAACCTCATCTCGCATGTAGGCTTGAGCTAGGCACCATAGAAGCTGTTCCCCATCCGCTCATTTGTTCCACGCTGATTTCCACCGTGCCGCTAGACTCAGGTGCCTGTCTTGAGCCCCCTCGAGCAAGACGCCCGGCCAGAATCTACGCCGAGGAGTCTGGAAGGTTCGCGTTTGGAGGTGGAGGGCCTAGCTGACTCAGGGTCTGAATCGCATCTTCAACGAGTGACTGTAGGCGCCCGCCGGCCCGGTGGCATAGCCTTGTGTCCCCCTTGCACCAACACCCGGGCCTTTCGTTGCAATTGCAATTTGTGCCGTCGCAATGACATGAGATTCCGTGGCACTCGCACATACCGAGCCCTCTCTTCCTCAACGGTAGCCCCAGACGCACGCAGCGGTTCACATCGGGGTCTCCTCCCTGCCAGAGGCTGGTGCTGCAGTGAGCAGAGTTAAACTTCCTGGAGAAGCCGAAGAGAAGAGCGCAAAGATCAGGCATTCTGACTTGTTGTCGTAGGTCCCTAGTGGAGACCACGCCGTGGCGACTCCATGCGTCCTTGAGCAATGGCACTGGGTTTGACCGATGGCTGTCGATCCCGTACGCGGCGGATCGTCGCTGTAGCGCTATACTTGGGGACATCATTCCCAAGTCCTCGACACTGAACGTGATATCTTTGCCCAGCTCGGTCGTGGCCAGAAGACAACTTTTCAATGGCGGGCCCCACGATGAATCTTGGGAACTCGCCGATCCAAGCTGATAATCCAACACAAATTGAGCAGCCTCAGGGTTAAGGGCATGGTTGAAAGGCTGGCCCATCAATGTCTTTGCGAGGTCCATGGTTCCCTAAACATCAATCGTCAACCGTGCGTACATGCATATTTTTTACTGAGTTTCCGTAGCCTACCCCTTGTCCGATGAATGTTATTTTGCTTGCAATTTGAGCGTCGGTTTTGAGGATTCTGCTCAAAATGGTAAAGGAAGCTCCTCCGAAGATGACAACCTCATCCGCCTTGCGCAAAGGGGATAAGATATCTTGCTTGAAGTTCAATCCGGGAACATATGTTCCGTATGCTGTTCTCTCGGTCTGCTTGGTCCACTCCTGCGTGAAATACCGAACGTTGGGCATGGTTTCGTCGCCCGCTTCTCTCAGTAGTTCCCGAAGACGCTCACCTCGTTCAAGAGACCAGCTCCCAGGCAGCTTCACGGCTTCTTCAAACCGCAAGATATGATCAAACTTGCGTTGTACAAGGTAATCTGGATGGTCGCACTTGCGGTTGAGGGGAGATCGGATTTGGTCGAAATGTTCCCAGTCGAGGTAAAACTTGATGCCGTCCCAGCAGCCCGAACTCATCATCGTCTGCATATGGTCCAGCATGGTGACCTCTCCGCACAGAACGGCATCAGATGGGCAATTGGCTACCGGGCGAACGCACCAGTGGAGTAGTTGGCTCAATTCCCTTCTCTGTCAGACTCGGAAACAGGTTAGCATTCAAAACGGGACACGGTGAGTAGATCAGTTAAGACATCTTACCAAATTGAGCTTTAGCTTGTCCAGACAACTCTTCCTGTATTCATACAGCTGAACATGCTGGCTGTGCCAGGCATCCACAGCCGTCCTGCTTTGGTCTTTCCACTCATTCATGAGTTTGCAGAAGCGCGCCTCGCGTAGCGAGGCGTCTTTCCAGATGTTCAGACCAGCCAAGTCGTCCCATAATCCTGGAATTTGAAGAACTTGGTCAATAATACTTGGATCCAGGTCACCGCGTACGAGAGTTCTGCACATGTTGGCTCGGTGTTCCAAGATGACGTTCATAAGGGAACCTTTTGGCTCCCACTGATTTGCCCACTTGGTAGCAGCACCTGTTTCCCAATGAAACAGAGACTTGCAAATTTCAAACACCAGCTTGAAATCGGGGCCAATCAGTTGAACACAGAGATCCACGGGACGGAGTTCACCAACAAAGAGAGCCTTCAGCTCGATGTCTTTGCGTCGTGCAAGCCGTGCCATGCCTTGGCCCCAGAGAACACCTGCATTCTCGTTATCGGCGTCTGTGAAATCGTTAAGATAGAGAGCCAGAACGCGCCACTTATCAGTGCTCGCCCATGATGAATAAGGGTCGTAGTATGGGCGGGGAAGATAGAAATGGCTGCTTGAAGAAGTCATATTGGTCTTGCCTCGTCGCGTCAAACGTCCCTGGAGCGGATTTCTGTTTTGGTGTCGAAGTTGATTGGGAAATGAATCAGAAGCAGGCTGATACCTACTCTTATATCAAAGACGGGGGTTACCTGAGCCTCTGAATACTCTGTAATGAATAAGATTGACTCACCTTGCGCCAAGTCGTGACTAGTGCGCTTGAATGAATACCGACGGTGACGCATGCAAGGGTAGTATGGCTTCCGTCGGTGACGGGATAGCTACATAGGCACTGCCATCGACGGGGACGATACACATTCACCATGCACCGCGAGTTTCAATGATGAGGAGGTAGAATCGAGTCAAGACAACTATGAATAACTGATCGTTCCAAGGTGATTATTAGCGATAGAGCCCTCTTAGCTGCTTCATGACGAACAATGTATGATAATAGCATCAAAAGAAAGGCCCTGTATGACGAGCGGTCTTCGATGATGTACACCTGGGCAACCTTGGGCTTCAACAAATGCTTGGGTTGCCTACTTGTCACAAAAGCCAATTGAGAAGGCCTCTCCAATATCCACCTGAATTGCTTCGATGGTGTCTGATATGCAATATGGATCCCCTTATGCACAATTGTCAGTGATACGCTCAATGCTGACTCCCTCCAGCAGCTACCACGATAATTAGCATTACTCGCAAATTTTCCTTGTGGTCGACAAAGATTGCACTAAGCTGGCTACCCTGGGCGGCTTGTAGATTATATCCTTGCTCTTCTGCATGGGTCTTGGCAACTTCAGCGTCCGAAGTAGTTGTACGTACCCGGAAAATTGTACCCCGAGGTGAACGGTTGTGAGTCTGGCATTCGACGACGCTACACCTCTTGCAGCTGCCGGATGGATGAGATTCCATAATCAAGGCACATCTGAGAGGATTCCTGACATGTATGACTACCTAGGTAGGGTTACTCAAGTGAGTCGTGAGATGTTTGCACGCACAATGCAGTGAAAGATAGAGAGGGTTCCCGCTGGTGCAAGCCGGAGGCGATCTGGCGGTCTCAACAGAAGGAGCCTCCACTGCCTTATTAGATTTCGAAATGTAGCACTGAAATTGTTCCACTGTTACGAAGCTATAAGTCCGCGTTAGATTGAGTGTTTTATTGTAAATGCAGCCTTTGGATCCTAAGGCTGGAAGCGGGAAGGGCCGACGAGGGCTTTCACCGCCATTACATGTAACACAGGCGTATGTGGGAGAAAGTCGATTACTAAAGTCAACTATCATAAGCTATGGAAACAGACAACGTGAGTCTGTTCAGCTGAAATTAAACAAGATTCCACCACATACTGCCCAAGGTAGACAAGAGAAATCTATAGACAAAGCTTGACCACCAAGTGGAATGGGATGGTCAAACACCACCGGAGAATGCATTGCCACCGGCCCAGTTATCTACCTTCATTGCATCCTGAAGCCCGCATACTTCGAAGAGTTTGACCGGAGTGATGCCATTGGGAGTTCCCACGACCCCCTCATCCCTCAGCCTCACCAAGGTCTCGCGGATGGCGGCATAAGCCGGCGCCAGCGTCGCGAAGGAAAAGATCATGATGCGGAAGCCCATCTTCTTGGCCTCGTCCACCGTGATCAGGGGGCTATGCCCGTTCTCGACCGAGTTGAGCAGCAGGGGCCAAGGCGCGAGGTCGGCGACGGCCTGCGCGGCCTGCTCTTTGCTGCGGAACCCCTCCAGGAGGCCGACGTCGGCGCCCTCGTCGCGCGCGGCCCGCAGCCGGGCGACGCACTCGTCGTAGCCGAGCGACTGCAGGGCGTCGGTCCGCGCGATCAGCACGAAGTCGGAGCGGAGCCGGCGCTTGGCCGCCACCGCCGCGCGGATCCGGGTCAGGTACTCGTCTTGGGACACGACCTTCTTGCCGGACAGGTGTCCGCAGCGCTTGGTCAGGATCTGGTCTTCCAGGTGCGCGCCGGCAACGCCCGAGCGGATGTAATGTTCGACGGTGCGCGCAACCATGATGGGACCTGACATCCGAAACGGCGGGTCAGTGTCTGGATCATGTAGGATAGGTTGCAGCTGCAGAGGCACTGGCAAGGGAGAGGTACGCACCTCCATAGCCGGTATCCATGTCAGCAATAAGAGGAGGTCCGAAGGGGTCAAGACTTGTTATCATATCGGCATTGTCTCTCATATCATGGAGCTGCGCAATGGCAAGATCTGGTTGACCAAGGCGTGAGGCAGTGGTTCCAGCGCCGGTCTATGGTGCACACACCGCATTAGGGATGCCGAGAATCGCGTGCTTGGAAGAGAGCTTTGTGAAGGTCTGACCTACCATGTACAGAGCCTTGAAGCCAAGCTCGATGCCCGTACGCGCAGAGAGCCCATCGTAGACTGGTCAAGTCAGAATCATCGACTTCCGTGTCTTTCGCTGCAGTGGTTTGCAGACTTACCTCCGGGGCAGACAATGAGTTCATCTGTGTTGTCGAGAAGATATCTCAACTTTTTGGCGCCCGAAAAGGGCTCAAGTCCGATAGTGGTCGGATCGGTCGCCACTTCGACATTGATAGGTGCCGTGCTGTTGAGCTTCAGCCATGTAGTAGAAGTAGTCACCCCAAAGCCCTTGAGGTTAGGTGACGCGAGAAGTGGCCCGACTGGGCTAGGCGTCTCAGACTGGTCTGGAGACGAATTCATGTCGATCTCTTGGACCTGCGCAACGATGGCGATGGGAGCCATGACAGTCTGATACTGGACTATGTTTTGCGTTTGCAACGAGGTGAAGACTTCGGAGATGGAATTCCCAGTGTCGATGGCAGCTTGCGAGAATGTGAACCGTCTTCAGCATGTGTGAACGCCGCAACTATTTATACTTGTCGATGGCTTGCTTGATTGACACCCGTGGACCTCTGTCCAATTTGACGCAGTGCCACAATATATTTGCCTTTCCTTCACGAGACTAGGCTCATCTAGCCAGCGAAGGCTTCCCTCATCTCCGGATGGAACCTGCCCAGGTGAGCTCGCTTGGCCATGCTTCCGCATCGGTCATTCTGCAGGAGAGACCAAGACTGAGGCGTCATCAGCCGATGGTCCTGGACAGTTCGGGCCCACGAAGTCGCAGCGGGACGTCCTTGAATACACCAGTGTGGTTGAGGTTGCCGCGGAGTTGAGGGTCGGGTTCGGCCAAGCCGCCGTGGAATGGGTGGGCCGTTATCAATGCCCACCGAGAGGACCAGGTTGGCTCTTGGCATGACTTGCAGGATCGTATCGATGATCAGGTCCCCATGTGGATGTAAGCGTTGTCCACCGAGGAGTTTCTCAGGTGCGCCATCGTGCGCGCGCTTGCTTCTCCCGTCAGTCTCACGGCTTGGCGAAGTTGAGCGTCCACTCAGCGTTCCAGGAGCTCTCGAACCCATTAGGTGGCATCTAGGTATGTCTCATTAGCCATAATAAAGTCGCAAGACTTGGGTTTGTCAGCGAATGATTTTACGGTATCGAGATGCTATCGTATCTTCTTCGTCGGCGGCACGATCTGTCTGCTGAGCATACCGGAGGTCCCGTGAAAGCGATGCCTTGTAGATGAGCCAATCTGGGGCCGTGCCTCGGGAAACTCGGTATCAAAGGCTGCTTGCCTCAAGGACTACGGACTGCCCAGATACCTGGAAGTTCTCGGATGCTCGCAACAGCTCGAGGGGTCAAACCATGAGATCTTGTGGGTCTGTCCGTTCAAGCCGAAACTTAGCCAACACATGTCTATATCAAAAGGTGACAAAGATTTGTAAAGAAGTGTACAGAAACGCTACCTAGGTATGTAGATATCCTATCGGAAACAGGCAATAAAAGTACCTCAGCCTCGTGGAACCCTCCATCACACTGAACCTTGCGACCGCCATTCCAAGGGGACGGAGTAAGCTTAGGCCGCTGCGACAATTACTATGTGGAGTTTACTACACGTGTAATCTGTGTTCCCCCATGATGAAGGCTGACAACGTTTATTGCTTGCCAGCAGATTGCTGTACAGCCAGCCATAGACGAGGCTGTATCTATTCAGCCGGGGGCGGTCGAGGACCTGCATGAATCGGGGCAGAGGCCCGAGACTTTGCCTTGCTTCCCCGTGGGGGCCACTTTCTAGATTTGCTCGTCGCCGGACCATCAGTGATGCATGCTCCAGGGGACATCCGCACCATCTCGAAGAGACTGCCCGGTACTTACTCGTGGAGACGAGGAGACGGCATACCCAATTTCGAATCATCTGGAATAACGCCAAGCGCTTGCCACTCAGCGAATGCCCATGCAAATCTTGAATCGCTCCAAAAATTTATCGGACTTGGCGGCGCGTGCGCTCTCCCACAATCCCGTGTCTTACTGCATTGCGACGTCGGCGAGAACCACAGGGAATTTCGTCGTCATATGGACTGTCTGCTCTGACGAGGTACACAAAGTATGTGACAGCCTGAGTAACGTCCGTGGGGGCTTCTTCTCTGTCACTGTTTGGCTAACGCGCTTATCATGCCAAGGCTGGCCAAGCCCTACCCGCCGGTGGGTGCCGCCACCAAGCCACTACTGTAGGCTGCAAGGCCAGGGTGTTCCGTCGATTCGCGATCCTACATTGTCACGGGAGCACCCGCAAGCTTATCGTCAAGATCGGCCGCTTTTCTTTGTGGGCCATGCTGCTTACATGTCGTGCCTGTGTGGGTCTTACTGTCCATTGGAGGAGAGGACTGCATATACGGCCTGGGTCTCTCGGGTCTCGGCGACCCGGGTCTCGTCGATCCGGACGCGAGTCTGGACAGGCGGCTGACAGCTTACACAGTACACGCCAAGGACGATGGAGAATGGTGAGAGCTACCAACCCGTGTCTCGGCCTAGAGAACGCGTTTGGAAGTAAGCCAGGGTTCAATGTTACATTACATAGGGACTACACAGTTGAATCTGCGTACACCAAGCTGAACTGGGGAGTGGTCGCTCCATACGGACAACGTTGTCCTGGTCAGTTGTAACGACGCTCAAGTTTCTCCTCCCATTGCAAGTGAATGTGCGGTTGTAAGACGCATTCTGCTGCAATTACTTGCTCATATCGCATGCTATCACCTAATGTTCTTGGCAGGAAGACTGGTCTTGTGACCTGTCAACTTCTTTAGCCGTGTCTTGCATTCCTTTTTATCAGGTAAGTGTATCCTCCCGCCGCTCAGACATGCGCGTCGTGCTGTTGGCCAAGACGATAGTCGCCAGGCCAAGCAACGAAATCGTCGGCCCTAGATCGTGGGCTGCCGATCTTGTCCCCCGTGAGAATGGCAAGCGGATATTACGTGCAGGTTCCTGATATGTAACCGAGGGTGAAGCCCTTCCGGTCCTTCGCTCTTTTCCTGTCATGCCTGTCCGCGGCTGCATAGTCCCTCTCCCGGCGCTTTGCCAAGAGCCCGAAGATCCACTCACTCCCTTGCCAGCTGCCCTGAGGTCAGCCTTGGCAATTGTTTGCGAGGGCGTACTTTTGTATTCGTTCTAGAACCGTTCATGTCCGGTGAGGGGCCTCTGCGGATACGTTCCCTGAGACTTTTCAAGTTCCCTCGCACTCTTGACATCTCGGAAGAGACGAAATCACCAAACCCTGCCTCTCAGCATCCACACACGACAACATGGCCACCGAAAAGACAGTGGGAAGCACTTCGCTGGATTTGGCGTCACCTGAGCCAGGGCACAAGGGACATTATCTCTTTGTAACATCCCTCGAGCGGCATTGGAGGGCACCCATCGATGCGAACCTGGCCAATCTGCCGTTATTAGCTTGTTGCTTTGTCACAGGTCTACTTGACACAACAATGTTCCAGGGTAAGAAGATCTCTCCTCCGCGTGACAGATTGAATTGCCTCGTGCAACCCCTGGCTCCTATATCCTTTTCTCTCCACATGCAGGAAGCCGAAGGGAATATCTGAAGCTCCCGACCCGAGATGAAAATGAACATCTGACCATGCAATCTATATCCATGTGCCCCGGATTCCCCAAGGCCGGGTCATATGAACCGATGGTGACTGTTGACATCCTGCTAACGTTGGGCAGCCTACGGGACGTTCGTCTCCATGCAGACAGGCAACACAATCTTCCTCGCGCTGGGGGCCTCGGACCAGAACAACAAACCCTACGACTGGGCTCGATCGCTCTGCTCGATAGGCTGCTTCGCCATCGGAGCCTTCTTCTTCAGCAGGCTCCACCGGACATTGAATCCACGTGAGCCCCGGCGCGGGACTCTCGCCCTCGCCTTTCTCATCCAGGCGGTGTGTGTCTGCATCGCCGCCGCGTTGATCCAGGCCGGTGCCGTCAGAGAGGCTCAGGGCGACGGCGGCTCCACGGACTGGAGAGAGCTGGCACCGATAGTTCTCCTGAGCTTTCAGGCTGCGGGGCAGATTGTGGCGAGCCGTGTCCTCGGGGTCAACGAGGTGCCAACGGTGGTCATTACGAGTCTACTGTGCGACTTCATGTCGGATCCTACCTTGCTCGCAAGACCTGTCTTCTACGGCAACCGGAAAAGAAGCAATAGGTTTCTGGGGTTTGTCTTGACTCTTGTTGGCAGCATCCTGGGAGGGTGGATGCTGAAGGGAACAGGTGAGGTTCAGCCAGTGTTGTGGCTCATCTTTGGCATCAAGTGCGCCATCAGTCTTTCGTGGGCTGGGTGGAAGACGCGGAGGGGTGATCCAGAGGCAGTCTAGGCGGGTTGAAGAATCTCCCAGAGATGTTGAAGCTTGCGGTGGGGTATTTTGTCCCATCGGTGTCAGCAGGAGACTTCAGAGAGCTGGATTGAATGAGGGAGAGGCAGGGATCGTCGCAGGCTGTTTGCGCTGGAGGACGGGATGACTCGGACAGCAAGATGCAAGTGCACACCAAAGAGATAGGATGCTCTGAGGTGAACGTTCAAGCTGATTCCTCCCCTGTGTCCAGCCAGCCTGCATACCATGACTCCGAGAGAGCGCTCTCAACCGTGTCGAAGGCTTCATTCTGAGCTGACGCCGCCCACCCATTTGCAACAGGCCGGCATTATGGTACACTCCGTCAATTACTTTTCCACCTTGACATGGGTTGCCCGTCGATGGTCCCAGAAACAATTTTTATGTTCTGCGTCTAGGTCTTGTCCTCTGCATTGATCAGCATCTAATGATGACTTCTACATACACAAGGCGCGGTGTGGCATGTCTTCCTGAAGTTTTGAATTACATTTCGCTCGGAACCGATGCACACCTGTAGGCAGCCATCGAGAACGGTGATCCCGAGGCATGTATTACAACAGCGCGCATCGGACCTCAGCTTGGTCCGGGGGTCAAGGTCACGAGAACCATTGGCCAATGAATAATGCCTTTCAAATTGTCGGCGTGTAAGGCCTGCAGTGGAGTGATTCTTCAGGGCACGTGCGTCGTGATCTTGCTCTGATGTCGTCAACCTCACGACACGAGGGTAGAATGATATATCTGCAATGGACCGAGAAGTCGATGAGCGGCGGCGAATGAGACGCCCAAGTGGTACCAGCTGTTTTTCTTGGTCACGCAGAGCTGTCTCGGTCGGCTGCATTAGGATATGGCGTGTAAACGCCACACCCGAGCGTGATGGCTGGCTTTTCGAAATGAAATGTCGTCCTTCCAATCTCGCATGGAACCCGCCGTCACGCCCCGACTTGCTTCTGTTCTCATGAAAATTTCGGCCACGAGATCCACCTTTGTCAAGGTGAATCGAGAAGGTTGAGGTCCATCCGTCACGGGTTCGATATGTCATGTGTCGCGGGGCAAACCCTGTTCTAATACTTGGACGACGGCCAGGTCAAACAGACTCTGCGCGTGTGAAGACGCAGGTTGCATCCCGGCATTTCACGTTAGGCAACGCACGCGCTCTGAAGTAAGAGAAGCCAGCAGGGCCAGGCGTACATAGAAAAAACAACCGAACGGTATTTGGGCCAATACAACTTAGAGCGAGTCAGCCGAAGACCCGGACCCGTGCTCTACTACTACTGTAAAGAGCATGTGGGGAAGCTGTTGGTTCTGAAGCTTCGGCGGCTTTCCATGATGGAAATTTGCCGAGGGACGTTTGTAAGTGTTAGTGCAGTAGGCCATTTGAATCCCTCAGCCCTAACACGAGGCGAGGCTGAGCCAGGTTTGCTGCCGTTTACAGGCACATGTATGTATTTGAGCCTGCGCCGGTGCACGGCACGTTTGCTTTCCACTCGATCCGGACTTTCCGGCCTGATGACTTGTCCAACATAGACGTCGCTCTAGACTTCCCCCATCGTCACGCTAAGATACTTACCTTTGACATGCCTCGTCCGAGAACTTGTGGAGCGAGACGTGTGTGTTTGTGCCGCTTCAGCGACACCTAGGCACAACAAAGACTTTTGCGAATCTCTCCAGGAGTCCGTTAGCCTAGGAACATAAGCAGTGGAAGCCCAGGGCAGCGATGTTCGTCGGCGGATAGTTGCAGAGGCCCGACGTCTTGAGAGGCTGAAAGAAGCAGATGCGGCAATGCAACGTCAGACCGCCAAAAGTTGACACCTCAAGCAACCCTAAACAGGAAAATCGTTGTTTTCACCTCGTTGTTCAATGAATCATCTGGAACAATTCGCATGCAACGGTCAAGCTTTCCCCATGTCCAACCTTGTGCGGCAAAACTGATTGTTCATACCGAAGCCTGAAGCTGTAGCACCGGCCTTACCGAAGCTCACCTTTATTACCTGCTGCCCAGGTGGCTGCCTCCATCTGGAAGTCGAAGTCATTTTCCCGACTTCCTCCTTCCCATGTCCCATCTCCCGGCTCTCATCAAACATCGCCCTTCTTGCGTATGTTCTGTTCTCACAGCACAAGCAGGAACCTCCTCCCTTCAACGCCACGATGCCTCCGTCTCCGAAGCAGCCATCCCTAAGCCACGGGGCCAACAAGGACGCGCCCAAGGCTATCACAGCCCGTGTGGTTGCCGTTGCCCGTGGTTTTGCGACCATGGACGTTGGACCGAGTGATTCTTCGTCCAGGGACAAGAAAGCTGCTTCAGGATGCGGGGGAGGAAAGAATGGCGACGAGAAGGAGACCAAGGAGGGCACCCAGCAGGTCCTGGAGGAGGCCCAGAAGTTCATCGACATGTTCCAGCATGTATCCCCAAGCTTCCACCCCCTGGCCTTGTCGTGACTGTCCGGCGGCGCTGACCTAGCGACAGAGCACCCAACGGAATCGTCACAGTCACTATCGCCAGCGGCAAGACCTTCCCTCTGCACATTGATGCGCTGTCTGACAAGTGTGAATACTACCGCGCCGCCCTGATCGGCAACTTCCAAGAGGCCCGGACGAAACAACTGATTTTCGATGATGTTTCCGACATCACATTCGCCTACTTTGTCAAGTGGATCTACGGCGGCAACCTCCAGCCCATCAGCTTGGCCTCTCGCACCTGTGTCCTGGACCTCGAGTGCGCCCTCTCCATCTCGGGCCTCCTCGACCTGTGGTTCTTCGCCGACTACGTCCGAGCCCCCGCCCTGCAGAACCACGTTGTCGACAACCTCGCCCAGAAGTTCCACAGCTTCCGCTGCCACCCCTCGGACGAGCGCCACGCCGACATCGTCGAGGCCGTGGGCATGCTGTGGACGTCCAAGAGGCGCACCGACCGCGGCCAGGTGGCCCAGCCGCTGCGAGAGCTCTTCACCGACGTCGTCGGCAACCCGCAGTTCATGGGCAAGGACCAGGGCCTGAAGCTCATCAAAGGCCTGCCCGCGTCCTTCGTCCGCGAGTTCGCCATGCGCGCCGTCGAGCGCTGGTTCAAGATCGACATCAAGACCGCCGAGCTCATGGTTGCCCTCGAGCCGCACGGCGGCGACTGCATGTGCGGCTTGCACGACCCGTACGAGTCCGATTACGACGTCTACGAGAGGCTGGAGCTGGTCGGGGAGGAGGCTCCTGGCCTGCCTGACATTTGGAAGATCGATCCCAAGGACTACTACGTCGAGGGGTCAAAGGACACAAAGCGAACGGAGACGTAGATCATGTGTTTGGCCCTACTAAGCCCCAGGAGAACTTTGTGTGGGGAAACTTGGCGCAAAAAATGGGTTTCAGCTTCTACATCCGGCGTTGGATCAGTCTGGCGTCAGTACGGCTGTCAAAGGTTCTGCTTATTACAGCATTTGAGTGGCTTAAGGGGTGGAGAATGGGACTGAGGGTCCACAGGTCCCGTTACGCATATTGCATCTGTATGGTTTTTTCATGGACTAATTTCGGCATCTCTTCAACATTTATGCCATGGAATGCGGGGCATTATCAAGCATTTGCAGGTCCTTTTAGGGTATTAAGCATAAGGCAGGTAACATACTCATATATATCCAGTCCAATCTAGTCCGCGGCGGCCCGGAGGGCTAAGCCCACGGGGACCCGATTTCCATATTAAGACTAGCGGGCATTTACGTTAGTGAATACCGCCTACAAAGACCGCGTTACACGCTAGATAGATTTATTTCTTTCCTTTTAATCAACTACCCTTTTAACTACTTTACTAACCCTATCTATTATAAAGTTTAAAGTAAAATAGAGGGCTAACTATTATAGATATATAAAAATAATTATTTTTGTTAAAAAACTTTTAAATTTATAAAAAACATATGTAAATAAACTAACAATTGCAAAATAAACGCAGAATAATATCTTTTTTATTATTCTCCTTATTTATTAACTATTATAATAAACTTTATTAAATTTCTTAAGCCTTTAAGCAACCTTTTTTAAATTTTAAAAAGTCTTTATAATTACTTTGTAGAAAACTTATTTGCTAGCCTAGAGAGCAGCTTAAAAAGCAGCTTAAAAAGCGGCTTAAGCAGTAGTAATCTAGCCTATATACTTAGTTAAAAGGGCAGCAAAGCTAAAAGAGCTTTAATATAATTATAAAAAAGCCTTATAAGCAAATACTTCTTAGGCGCCTTTTTTATAAAGTAGAAAAGCTTTAAAAATACTAATGCAAAATTAAAAAAGATAGCAAATTGCTTTGCTAATTAGTTTAATAATTAAATAGTTAGTTAGGTTGCTTTAAAAACTAAAGTTAATAAAAACTAAGTAACTTTTATTACACTTTATAAGCAGCTAATTAAATAAATTATAATAATTAATATTAAATATAGTAAAGTAATAACATATATTAGAAATATTAATACTAAGCTAACAAGCGCTAATTATTAAACCGCTAACGCTGCTAAAGCTAGGCTTTTAACAGCTACTAAGCTTAACTTAGCATTGCAATTATATGTAGGCGTTAATACTTAATATAAAGCTTATTATTTAAATAACACTTTAAACCTTAATAGCTTTTATAGCAACTTAAAATAGTAGAAAATCCTTACTAAGATAAAGAAAGCTATTAAAAAAACGTTTTTATAAATAATTTTAAATTATTAAGCCCTTTTTAACATAAAGTATATATATAATAATAAAATAATGTTTTCTTTTTATTTAAAAATC
>JALRMF010000542.1:0-26036 GCA_026120015.1 Dendrostoma leiphaemia
TATATATAAATAAGTTCTTTAAGCAAGTTAAAAGATTTATGTTAATATGCTGATTTATTATATCCCCTAATATTCTTTTTCTTTTATATAAGTAATAATATAATTACTTAATTGGAATAAAGAAGCTATTTTAGTTAAGGGAAGTGGTTGTAAGTTTAAAAAGTAGATTAATTTAATTAAAGAAAAAAAGGGAAAAGTTAGTTTAGTAGGAGAAAAGATTGTTATTGTGATTTTATTGCCTTTTTAATAAACTTTGTTAAAGAGGCTTTTATTGCCTTAAATAGTTATAATAGCAAATAAATGCTAAGCTTAAAAATAATTACCTTAAGCTCCTTTTTATCTTAAAAGAATAGGTTTTTTATTGCAAAAAGGGCTATAAACTATTATCCTATCTTATTCCTTTTTTTTTTAATATAAACTCTTTATTTGCAGAAAAGTCTCTTTAACTTGCAATAAAAACTTTAGTTAACTACGTTAAACATTTTTTTAATCTATTTATTAAATTTCTTTTAAAAAGAATAGAAAAGTTTATTATTATAAAGCTTTTTAGTAATATAGTTATATATTATTTTTGCAATTAAAATTGTTAAATATATATTAATTAAGTTTATTATAAGAGGGGCAAACTAAAGGGTTAGGTTAACAATAAACTAATTAATCTTATTAACTTAGCTTTCTTTTATAAGGGTTTTGTATATAAAGTTGCTAGAAACAAAGATTAACCCTTAGATAAACCCTTTATTATTTGCTATTGTTAATAATTATATAAAGAGGTAAGAAAGGTTATTAGTTAGTTAAAAAGGGGTTTAATGTATTAGTAAACTATTGCTAAAGGGTATAAAACAAAACTATGCAAAAGGGAGCAACGCTAGGGAAACTTAGCTTATATATTTCATTTGCTCTTAAAGGGGTTTTTTATATAAATGGGTAAATGGCGGGGTGGTTGCTAGGGTAACAGAGTATAATCTTTTGAGTTTTTTTTTAGCAAACGCGTTTTAACTATGCAATGGGAAAAGATTGTGAGATTTAGGAGGGTTGTTGTTGTCGCAAAAAAGACTAGTTCTCAAAGTGTGACAAAGGTAGTAACATACATATTGCTAGGTATAATTATTAGAGGGGTTGTAAAGCTGTTTACAATGTTATTCTGCGTTAAGAACGCCTAGCAAGCGTAACATATAAATAAAAGCTAGTTATAAAGATTAGCATAGTACCTCTTCTCACAAGATCTTAACGTGTGTGCCGTCAGCAGACTGCTTCAAAGGTAAACTATCTCTTCTACTTTGCCATCTATAGTTAACTAATTCAACTACTAATTAATATTAATAGAGTTTTATTTAGTTAAATAGTGCACTATTAGTTATATAGTTTATTTATAGTTAATAATTGTTAAAAGGAAGAAAAGCTATTTACGTTGGGAAACAAGGCTATAGAAGATAGCTTATGTCCCCCTCCATTCCGCACTAGCCGTGGCCGCCTAGCGCCGGTCTGCATCAGACTGGTCCTCCAATCGGGCAAACGTAGGCCCGGTCCTTCCTTCTAGCTATGAACCTACAGCAAGGGTATATTTATAAATAAACTTAATATCTTTTAATACCTTTAAGAGTATAAGACTTATTTTCATAGCTTCTTTAACCTAATTAAAAGAAAAACTAAGGCTATTTGCAAGCTTTTAAAAGTATAGCATATAATTAATATAAAAAATAACCTTTTATTTAAGTAAGCTTTATAATAATATAATTTAGCTTAAGAATAAGCGATTTATAACTTTATTAAAGTATATAATAATAAGCTAATATAGCTAAGCAAGTTTTTTTAAGCCTTTGCTTTATACCTTATATTAAAAAAGCAACTTAAGTAAACTATTAAACTTAATAAAGATAATTCCTAGGTAATATAGCGCTTTTGCTATAATTATTGCAAGATTAATATTTATATTAAAAAGTATATATACCTTTTGCTTAATATAATAAATTAAATCTAACGCGCAGCAAGCTATTGTTGATATATATTCTTAAACTTAAAAGATAAGTTTCAATATGTTTTTATCTGCTTATTTAATTGTAAAAAGACTATTTCTTTTACTTTTAATAGTTTATATAAATAAATTATAATGTTATTTAGCTTAGTAAATATACTTATAAGCTTTTAAGCATTAAAACAAAGAAATCCTTAAGCTTTTTAAAAACTTTGTTTCTAAACTGCTAGATAATATAGTAATTTAGGCCAACTCTTTTTATTAACTTTATAAGAAATTGCTTTTTTTATTTATATGCTTAAAAAAGTATAGTATGCTTTTTAACATTTGTAAGTCTATTTTATTTTATATAAAAAGCATTTTCTTTTAGCTTTGTTATTAATGCTAAAGGCATTAAAGCAAACTTTTTTAAGATTGCTGCTATTAAAAATTGCTTTACGCCTGCTATAATAACTAAAGTTTATAGCTTTATAAATGCTATAAGCTACTTTTATTACTTTATTAATAACTATTTAGCTAAGTTAAAACTCTTTATAAATTATAATATAAAACTAAAAAAAGCTTTTATAAAACTATTGCTAAAAGCTAAAAAGCAATAGCAGCATATTTATAACCTTATTATAACTTTTTTATTAATATATATTTTTAACTAGCAATTGCTTTGCGTAATTAATTTAAATACTAGTTAAAAATATGCTAGCGCCTGCTTTTTATAGCTTTATTTTAATCTTAGACTAGTAAGCAAGTTTTTTACTTTATTGCTTACTTTTTAAAAAAGTTTAGCAAAACTTAAACCTGCTATTTAGCGCAAGAGTAAAAACTTTTAAGCATTCTCTTAGCACTTTAGTATTAAAAGTTTTAGGTATAGGGTACTAAAGTTACTGTAATAATTAATTATAAAAGCCTTAAGACTATTATAATAAAGACTAATTAACTATTATAAATTATATAATTTTTTAACGCTATAAAATATTATCAAATCTATATTATTTATTATTTTAGCACTGTAAATGATTTTGCAAACTACTTTTCTAAACTATTTAATACACTTATTAATATATTTCCTTTTGCTAAAATTAGCAAAGGGGAAAAGGTTAATAATAGTTAGCTAGCACTTAAGATTAAGCATCTTTATAAATTAAATTAGCTTGATTTGCAAATGATTTTTAAGCACCTACTGTTTAAAGTAAACCTTTTAAAGGCTATTAACTTTACCTAAGCATATAAGCACTTTATAGTTTATAATAATAGCTTTTATAAGTTAGTTAAGTATAAGTGCTTGCTTAGCAACCCTTTATACTTAAAAGGCCTAGCTATAGATAGCACTATTTTGCTAAGGGTACTTAAACTTAAAAACCTTTTAAAGTTAACTAGCATAATAGCTTTATTTAAATTAAAGTTATTATATTATTAGTAATATAGTTTACTATTTATTATATAGCTTTTAGCACTTAAAATTAGTTTTAGCTGCTTAGCAAGCTATAGTAAAATGCTTTTATTATTAACTAATAAAAAAGCTAAATTTTACTTTTTTTAATCTAAAATTAATAATTTTGCTATTACTTTTTACAAAGTAGGCAATTAATTTTATAGCAATTAATAATATTTTTATTTTAGGTGCTGTTAAGTATGTTATAAGCTAGGTTAAAGCTAAAGTTACGCTAAATTAAACGTTTATTAATATTATACCCTTTTTATAAGGATTATTAATATGTTTGATAGTGTACAAAAGCTGGAGAAAACTGGAATTGTATTGAAACTAGCTAGTAGCTGAGGGAAGCGGGGGCTCCCACGGACTATATAGCTAGCCTAGGGGGGGTCCTAGGGGTCCTAGGGGCTGCAAGGCCCTAGCCCAAGGAAGGGGGTCCCTAGCTAGACTAACGACCATCAATGTTTAAGCTATTAAGAAAACTGATTTTTAACAATGCTAGCTGCTTTAAAGGCAAAAAAGCTTAGGCATAGCATTATTATTATAGGTTAACTATTTAGCTTATTACGCTAATAAAACTTTGCAAAAATAATAAAGTTAAAAAGGCAAATAACAATCTTAAGCATATATTTATTTGTAAATAAATAATTAATTTTATATATAATTTAAAAGCTTTTATATATTGCGCTATATTAATTTATAATTAAACTCTTAAGCAGTTTAGTTACTTTGTTTATTTTTTTCTATTTAGTATAACTTTTATAAAGTTAAAAAACGCTTCTTTAATGTTTAACTTTGCAGCTTATACCTGCAACCTTATTAATAATAAAGAAATTATTTTTAACAAAAGACTAATTTGCTAGCATAAGATACTTTTAGCTTATTAAAGAATAAATAAATTAACTGCTTTAAGAAACTAAGTATGCGCTTTTCTTTAAAAGAAAAAAGCTTTAATATATTTATATGCCCTTAGCGATTAGATTTTATATATATGCTAATATAGCTATAAGTATAAGCTATATTATAATAGCTTATAAGCTATTATTAATTGCTATACTAGCAATATATATATCCTTTAAAGCTTTAGCAAAATTACTTTGCTTTTTAAATATAATAATATTAATTTCTTTTTAGCTTATAATATAAATAATTACCTTATTTAAAGTTTTTAATATACTAGTAAAACTATATTAAAATAAAACTACGCAAGGCTAGCTACTAATGCTAAACTAAGCTTAGGCTACTAAGCCTAGGGCAATAAATGGCTATTAGGTAGTTTTGCTACTCTTATAGCTATAGTAGTTTTGCTACCTTTATAGCGTAGTAGTTTTGCTACCTTTATAATTGTAGTAGCCTTATTACCCTTAGTACCGCTAGCAATAGCTAATAGTAATAAGCAGGGATAAAACGCTTTCTTCTAAGAAAAATAGCTAGGTAGCAATAGATAATAAAGTATATAAACGATGGAAATAGAGGCTTAGAATAAGCTAAATAAAATGTATTATAAACGGGTAAACAACGACCAGGACGATCGTATTTAGAAAAGGGAGTGGTTGTATATTGAGTCTGCGGCGGCCTAGCGGGCCAAGCCTACAAGGACCTGATTTTTATATTAGGACTAGCGGGCTTTTACGTCAGTAAATACCGTTTATAAAGACTGCGTTACACGCTAGATAGATTTATTTCTTTCCTTCTAATTAACTACTCTTTTAACTGCTTTACTAACCTTATTTATTGTAAGGTTTAAAGTGGAACGGAGGGCTAACTATTGTGGACACACACGGACTGGTAACTAACATAGAGCAAGTGACTGCCTTTTACATAAGCTTTAAGCAAGTGACTGTCTTTTTAAGCCATAGCCGCAGTGTCTACCCATTAGGGGATACAAGGGTACAGACATAGCATATTTAGAATAATATGCTATGTAAAAGTAACATTTTATCTTATTATTACATAGTATGTTAGTTTAATATAGCACGTTTAATCTTAAAAAGGGTAGCTTGTTTAGGAAAAATAAAAATAAAACTTATAAGATTATTGCTAAAATTAAACTTAAGCCTTTATTAAAGTTAGTACTAATAAGTAGCTATTATATTAACTACTTTTAATGTTATAAATTTATATTATAATAAATATCTTTAATACTTTAATATGGCTATTCTTTTTAAGTAGCGCTAATTTATTTAAGATTTCAAATACTATGTTTATTAAATATGCTATGTTAATTTAAAAACGGATATTTGCAGCGCTTATTTTTAGATATTTTAGCGCAAGTGAGTTTAACTATCGCTAGCATTATTGCTGCAACTAATTAAAAGCCTTTTTATAATTTTATAACAATATTTTTTTGTTGTAGTTTTACAATGCTTTTATATAACTACTAAAATTAATCTCTTTTACAATCAAAGCGCTTAAAGCTGGGTTATAATAGCTTATTATTGCTAATAAGGCGGTTGTTATTACTAATAAAGAAAACAAAGCTACTAGCAGTATAAGAAAAAAGTATATTAAATAAAGTTTAGTAGGTTGTTAGCTAAGCCGTTGATTAAGAGGCTAATAATAAAGCTAGTAAAGCGCTAGCTAAATAAACTATTAATAAACAAGCAGCAGTTATAAAAAAAGCAATAAAAAACTATATTTAAATAAAATTATTAATTAATTAATTAGCTTTATAGCGATTTTGCAATGAAAAAAAGATAAGGGTATAATTAACTATAATTAACTATAACGTAGTTGTATAGTGAGTCGCGCGCGACAGTGAGTCGCGCACTTTTATTATACCTTACAAGTTTAATTAATTAAAACTCTATATTAACGCCTAAAATCAATTAAAACTATTTAAAACTATTATTCTCACTTATATCTTTAGCCTTTAGATAGATTTGCGCATTATAGCTAGACTTGCGATAGATTTTACAAGCCCAACTAGCCGCCCGCTTCTGTTTTAATAAACTATTAGTTTCCTTCTCTTTCCTTAATTGCTCATTAAATATACCTTTCTTAGCTAAAATCTTTTTACTATTAAATATAAAATTATCTCTTCTATTTTATAATTTAGTTTTTTTAGCTCTATACCTTTTCCCAAATGCTACATTTGCTTTTTAAAAAATATATACTTTAGACTTTATTAGGGTTAACTAATATATAATTCTTTATACCCCTTTTAAAAAATAATCTATAGTATAAAAGATTAATGTTAAAAAGCTTTTTTAGTAATTTACAATCTTAGTTTTAATTAATTTAGATTGCAATACTGCTTTGTTAAGGTTGCAAAGTGTTTGCAAGTTAAAAAGAAAAGTAAGCTTAAAAAAGGTTTAAAAAAGTATTAGTATTTACAACTTAATATTTAGCTTTAAAATAACAGCATTTAAGTTAAAAGAGATAAGTCTAGCCTCTTTAAATAATTTATTAACGCTTTTCTTTTAGTTATTATTGCAAAAAATATAGCTTTAAAAGTAGTTAAAAACTTGATTTTAGTAATATAAGTAATGCTAGCTTTAATAAAAAGGTTAATCTAATTGTTGTATCTTAACTTTAAAACATTAAAATAATCTATATTAAAAGGCTAGGTTAAATAAAATAAATAAGCAGGTAGTTAAATAAAGTAAAATAATATTATTTTCTTTATAATAAGCCTTAAGTTCCGCACTAATATAGCTCTTATAGCCATTAAGCATAATTATTTTATAAGTGCCTTTTTTACACAGTTTAAAATGTTTATTAAAATATTATATGTTGAAATAGTAGGTGTAGCAACTGGCCAATAGCTAGCCTAGGGCAAAGCCTAGGCCGAATCGGCCCTGGGAACAAAGCTAGTCCCAATTAGGACAGCCCTTCCACCTACAAATAGCTAGCTAGTTGGACTGGCCTTCGGCCTTCTAACTTAGACTAAATCCACGTTCTTATACCTATACGAATGAACTGCATTAAGAAGAGTGCATTATTTGTACGTAAGGCCTATAGCCTACCAACACTGATTAGTGGTCAAATTAGTTAACTATAACAATAAGGTAAAAGAGATAGTCTCTTATTTCCAAAGAACCTCTTTAGCGTTGTACTTAATTGTATTGGCGGTTAAACTCTTGAGGAAAAACGACTATGCTACGCCCCTACTAGCTTTTGGTTGTACGTTTTGCTTGCTAGGTGTCTTTAACGCATGCGTTTTTTAAAATGCAACGATAATTAAAAACCAGCTTTTAATTATATATTCTGCTTGTTAAGCGTTTTCTAACGCAAACAATAGCATAAATGTTTTTGTAATCTTCTTTACAATTGTAGCATTTAATCTACTTTTATTAATAAGCTTCTAAGACGGCAAATTATGTGCAATAATAAGCAAACTTTTTTGTTAAGCTAGTCTGCTATTAATTTTGAAAAGACTGTAAAAAGGCAGTCTCTTTTTTTCTTTCTCTCTCTCTCTCTCTTAGACTTTCTCTTTTGCATCAATAACTAAAGACTTTCTTTTTTGCGTTAACGAATAGTCTATAACTAAAGCTTTAGCTAGCTAGGCAACCAAATCTCTTTGTTAACTAATTACAAGACTAAGCTAGCTAAATAACCAAAAGACTAAGCTAGCTAGACAACTAAGAAGAATAAGATAATAAAAAGAGATAACAAGATAAGATAATAAAAAGGAACGACGATTAGAAGGGACGATGATTAGAAGAGACGACGATTAGAAGGGATAAGGATTAGAAGAGACAACAATGGGTACTATTTACAACTGGTAACGAGAAGAGAAAAACTGCGAGTGTTGGAATAGTAGGTGTAGCAACTGGCCACTAGCTAGCCTGGGGCAAAGCCCGGGCCGAATCGGCCCCGGGAACGGAGCTAGTCCCAATTGGGACAGCCCTTCCACCTATAAATAGCTAGCTAGTTAGACTGGCCTTCGGCCTTCCAACTTAGACTAAATCCACGTCCTTACACCTACACAAATGAACTGCATCAAGAAGAGTGCACTATTCGTACGTAAGGCCTATAACCTACCAACATTATAGCTATTATACGCTTATCTTATTATCTATTTATTTATTAAAAGTTATTTATATTATTTAATTGCTAGAAAGGTTAGTCTGCGTATATTATTAAGCAAGGTAATAGCAGCTTTAAAAAACTAAAAACGGCGGCATTATATATCTATTATTATTAATGCAAACAATTGCTATTGCCTATTTTTAATTGCTAGGCTAGATTAATTTTAGTTTTTTAATACAACTTAAACGCATAACTACTAAAGATAATTAAATTAAATTTATTATAAAGCTAGTCTTGTTAAAGTTATAAAAATTACAGTTTTAAATATTATACTTTGCTTTTATATTTGCAACTAAATAAAACTAATTGCTAATTATCTTTAAATTTTTGCAAAAGGCTTTTTAATAGTTATATACATAATTAATATATATCTTAAGTTCTAAGCATCGCTAAATAAAACATAATATTTAATGCGTTTTAATACATCTGCTACTATACATTGCTAGCAAATAATTAGCTATATCTTTTATATTTTTACCTAGGGCCAAAATTTATGCATATTTTAATCAAAAATATAATAAATAAAAGCGTTTTCTTTAATTGCAGTTAATTTCTATATTAGTAATTAAGTATTTGCTTTTGCGTTTTTATTATTAATATAATTATAAAGTATAATAAGTAAAACGTTATAAAGTATAGCAGCATAATTTTAGCTTATTTTTTTTAATAATCTAATTGCTTTAATTGTAGTAATAATCTAGTTTTCTTAGAGTAAGCTAGCTATTGTTTATTATAGAGAAACCGCGGGTTAAAAAGGTATATATTATAAAATAAAAAAAGTGCGCAACTCACTATCGCGTGCAACTCACTATACAACCACGTTAATAGCAATTATTACTGTAACTGGTGTTGTATTTAGATTGCTGCGATTTTAGCTAGGTTGCAGATGGTGGGGTTAATTTACATATGCGCTAGCGATAGTCAGACCTACTTGCGCTAAAATATCCAAAATAGGCGCTGCAAATATCCGTTCTGTAATTTAATATGCTATGTTAGGCTTTACATGCAATGTCTGTCTCCTATATCTCCCTATAGGTAGGCTAAAGAAGGGTCAGGTCGCCGTCTCTGCGGCTTTCCAAGGTTACCAAACTCTGGTTGAGAACTTTGCGCTGCTCACCGGTTTCCAATCGAAGAGATGTTACTGGCGATCTTGGAGCTTCTTATGTTGACGGCTTAGGCATCATTAACACATGGTGCAGCCCGACTTGTTACACAGCTGCCATATTTACCCAGTATATGCAGGATCTGGTGTCAGCACCTGCATCCATGGATCGTACGCTTCCTGCTGCGATGTCAAAAATTGTGCGCAAGGCTTGACTTGCGTGCATAAAAGCTTGGCCTGCAATCAACCTTGCAACACGCCACATCCCCCACGGTCCCAAGTTGATATCTGACCAGGGTAGAGGACAGTATTCGCCTGACCAGCGTTCCACACAGTTCAGTCAGTTCAGTTCAAGATACCAAAACTGTTCACTGCTAAATTTAGGCCAAACTGTTAACTAGGCTAAAATTTCAAGCTCACTAACTGCTTAGACTGCTTATTTCGATTACCCAATTAGGCAATAGAAAGGCTTACAATAGTATACTAAATAAATGCTAATTAGGGTTATAAGCCTTAATCTAACTCTATATAAACTAGCGTTACAATAAGCAACTAAGCAAGTTAAGGGCGTTGAGAGATATTGTAGACTTTAAAAATATTAATATATATAAGAGAATAAAAGAAAGAAAAAATAGAAACCGCCTAGCCAGCGAAAATATAAGCAAAACTAATCTTTATAGGCCGCTATTACATTATCTATAGGCTAGAATTACATCTAGCAAAGCTAAAACACCAAAGCCAAAAGCAATAATATAAACTAATACACTAAAATCAAGCTACAATATAGGGCTACTAGTCTCTATATAGGGCAACTTAAAGATCTGGCATACCAACTAGTTGGACTGTAGTCAACTGCTAAAAAAACAAACTAACTAACTATGAGGATTGATTGAAACTGTGAACTAAGACTGCTAACTGAACTGATTGAACTGAACTGTGTGGAACGCTGCGCCTGACAGTGTGTGACTGAACGCTGCTTCCCGCTCGAGCGGTGGCCGGTTGCGCTGGTCCTTTTGTCTTTGCTTGTAGGCTGCTTTTGAGGCCCTATCAAAAATTAATATGCAGTTTCTTGTACATGTGCTCTACTCCTGCTATCTGTATGTAAGTAAGCAGGTCACCGGTGTTCCTGAGAAAATAAGCCGCCAACTATCCCCGCTATAAACCCACTTTCCCCAGATTCTGATGAGGCTCTGCTTGCCAAGTATTGCGTCCCCACCCATTTTCCTAGAGGATTTCAAACTGACTGCGGGTATATATGGGGGGTTGGCCTGTGCAGTGCAGATATTGTGGGTCTACAGTGGGGATAGTTGGCGGCTTAATTTTTTCAGGGACACCAGTACTGCAGGTACCTTGCGCCCTGGTGTTGTTCAACGACCGGCTTCTTTGCAGCACTGCAGAAGTCATGAAAAGATTTGTGGGGAAGTCGAGTTGATGACATTCTTGTAACCAACAAAGTTGAAGTGAGCTCTATCTATAGGTTCTAAGGTTATGGAGTGACAGGAAACCTTGGAATTGTCTTCTGTGTACTTGTTGGACATCTAGATTCAAGCAAAATCTATTCAACAACGGGTAATCCCTCTAGCCTCATATCGCACATCGAAAGCAACAAAGTGGCTTCTGGGAGAATGTATCTCCTTGGTCAAGACCAATGCCCCAGATGAGTCCTCTACGGTTTGAATCAAGTCCAGTATGTCCCCCTTGTCCCCCTGGTAACCCTTGGCTAGCTGAAGAAGTGAAAGGTCCCTCACGCGAAGTGCAATCTCGGAGCCAACGTCAGAGTTGCAAGTCGTTGGCAATACCATGGCTGTGAGGAGCAGACGTGCATTGGGCTGGGCACGAAGGACGTCCATGTGCGCTCGGAGCTCCTTAGACGCGTGCATGAGGATGGCGCTCCATGGTAGTGACGGAGACGGCAATGGAAGCTGCAAGACGTACATCGCGGCATCCCGTACCAGCTGTGGAGCGCCTGGGAATCGTTTCTGTACCGACAGTCTGGTGTCCGACTCTACCAGTGGTGCCTCCGAGCCTGGCAACGCGGCTTTCGACAGGGAGAAGGGGATCATCCCTTGTAGGAACAAATCGTTGTCCAGATTGAATGGAGCTGATCCGAGCTCGTACTCTTGTCTGATGCAACGCAGCATGGGGTATTTCCTCAACACACTGATCATTACCGTTTCGGCCTGTGATCCAACCTGGTTTGACAGACAGGATGAGGTGTCAGCTGATGTGTGTCCTGATTCTCTGGGTAGGTACCTAGGTACCCAAGATGATATTTTCGGTGTCCGTGGAAGCAAAAGCAGAGAAGGTTCCGTGTCTCGGAGTCTGTGCCCCCACGGACCTGACAAGCGTACTCACATCGACCACGGTTCCACCCACTAGACTTTGCCAGTCCACCTGCAGTAGAGTGTCATGCAATCCTTGAAGCTCGTCGTCCACGCCATGAGACAAGTACATGGAATATTGACGCTGTAGCTTTGGCTGCAATTCCAGGGCACCTGCAAGAGGTATTGGTGTGTCGAACGCGACCGTGTAAGCCGATTGGTTCGAGCTTCCGGAGCCGGCGAACAGTCTGGTCGCCGAAGGCATTCTCAGGGCAGCGGGAGCCACAGTCTCGGCGAGGAAGGTGGCTGCATCCAGAAAGGCCGGTTGTGTGACAAATTGGGCTGACAGGCGGGTATGTGCGACTTCTCCAGGATGTGGCTCGTGGAGGAAGCCAGCCTGGATTGTCAGCCGGGCCACTCTGCGTAATTCATCCTCTGGAACACAACTGATAGCAGAGATGTCCTTGAAGGATGCAGAGCTATCAATGGGTATACAGGCAAGGATCTGGAACTCGCAGAGCCACTGGAGGCAAGCCAGGAGTTGCAGCTTTGCAGCCGGAATGATCAGCGGATGCAGGTGAGATAACCAGACGAAAACAACGAAGAAACTGAGAAGGTTCGGACGGGCGTAAAGTAATGCTTACATGGAAGGAAATCCTTTGCAGGAAGTCGGTAGGCCGATCCAGAAGGGCTTGTATGTTGACCACGCTGTCCTGGACAGTGCTTCGAGCATCGCGAGCATCGTTAGAGGCTTCGTCCGTCGTGGAGGACCAGGTGCGGTGAGAAGGGAAAGCTTGATTGGATTTTGTCGCGAGGTCCTTCGCTGCAACGCCTAGCCTTTCCACACAACCTTTGAGAGCGGAGCAACTCATTATTTGAATGTGATGCTGTACAGCGGAGAGTCTTCCAAGGTTCCCTAAAACAATGCAAAAAAGTACGATCACACACTTGGAATCAAAAGAGACTATCAGTGATGTTGCTACATATCGCCGATGAGCCCATCGCGTTTCCAGAGTCTTTCGAGCTACCTGAAATAAGAGGGTGCCATCGTATTTCAAGCGTTTGAGTGTGGCGCGGAACCTGTGCGGCTACCCTAAAAGAGGCTGGCTGACAGTGCCACTGTTCCACAGTGGTGGACCGTGGTTCATGGATACCTACCTACCTAGGTAAGGACAATCTGAAAGTCGACATATCCACGATTAGTCGACACATTCCCGGCGTTCAATGGCGCCCGAAGAAGCAAGCTCTGGAGAGCTAATTGCCACCATAGAGAGATACAACCTCCTTCGGGACCGCTGGTACCTCGAGATCACGAAATACCTTCGGCTGGAGCCGGCTCGGCTCGGCTCGAGTCTCGAATAATCACTAGTTCTTACGTGTACTGCAATCACTAGTTCTTACGTGTACTGCAACATCTTATCAGATTCCCCTCGTTACCAACCACGCCGACGAACAGGCCGACCTCAGGAACCATCCCTCCAGACCATACTTACGTACCTTTATTCGCATACGCCACCTAGACACCTAGGAGCTCTAGAACCGACAGGGAATATCAAATCTGTGTCACACTTACCTCCTACTGTAAAAACCCTTTCTAGCTAACAATCGGAAGCATGGATGCCGTCTAAAGGGTCCCGGACTAAAATTACAGGCCTAGCCTTATTAAGACCATTTATATACATATATCCACTTCATATACACACTGGGTGACTGGGATTTGAAGGTCAATGTAGTGTACACAGTAGTGGATGCGCACAGTCTTTACACTTCCTAGGCTAGGTACACTTACACACACGGTAGTGACGGCACGGGTAGTGCAGTTGGCGCCAGGCTTGCTTGCTTGCTCCGTCAATTTATCAAAGCTGTACTGCACGACTGAAACAGTTGAAGTCAGATAATCAGCATAAAGGCGGCATTCTGCGTCTCTGACTGGGCACTTTACGAACTTGTTTGCATAATATATGTATGTATTCACAAGGGACTTCTCGAGTGATTATTTCTCGGGTGATTACTAACGATCCGCATATGCAGGCTGAAGACTAAATGTAAGGACACGTTCTTTGGGAATAGTACTGTGGCCCCCAGAAGTACCAAGAACCTAGGCAGGTACTTAGTAGATATGGCTTGGGTCGTATCAGCCAGGGCTTTTCACAATTGCATGGCGTGATACGTGGAATTGTTATCAAGAGTGATGCGTCCTTCGTTCCTGAATGCCCAGGTCGTTAGCATAATACTTATTTGGACTTGTACTTTATATAAAACGCTTTGAAGTAAATACTACAGCACTTTATATCGCCAGGGTCAAGTGAATCTTGACTTATCAAGCCCCCGGGATATTATATATCTCCCACTTCTCTTGTGTCGGTTTTGCAAGAGCTCCGGTTTCACCAAACCGAATCCATGGCTGGCAGCACAACCTTAAAGCTGTCTGCCAAATTGCGGGAGAGTTGCACCAGTTGTGCACAATCGAAGGTCAAGTGCAGCAAAGAAAAACCCCTCTGCACTCGCTGCTCCCGCAAAAATTTGAGTTGCGAGTATACGGTCTCAAGGAGGATGGGTCGTACTCGCCAGGGCCCTGTCCAAGCACCTGCATTTGGAAGACCCCGTACACCTGAGAATGCTTTGATGGTGGTTGATACCGGGGAGAAACCCACGAGGTCCGAGTCTCGCCTGTCTCACACTGATGAGGGAAGCGAGGCCGGTGACCGAGCTCCTACACAGGAAAGGTGACATTTCCAATAATTATCCTCCAAGCAGTTCACATCGGGCATCAAGAGGTCTAACCACATAACAGTACGCACAGCTTTGAGGACTCCCCAGTGCCGGATGATCTGCAGCTATATCCTGGTCTGTGGCAGTCACTTGCCTCACCCACCTCTTCGACGTTCGACGGCGGCTTGACCTTTCCTGCAAATGCGCGCTTGATCCATGAACAGGATGTACACTTCGACAACGACCTCTTCTCGCCAATGGTCCTCGACTCAGAAGGGGTTGTGCAAGATTATCCTCCCGGTCACGGCGCCACAGTGTTGGATGCTTCGGTCTTTGCGGAAGCCTCCTCGGTTCGGCCTGATCAGACGGAATCCAGTGACCAATCTCTCTTGTCACATCTCGAGAATTCTCCCTCTTGCTTCGCTGTTGGTCTTAAGATCTTGTCTCAGCTGTTTCCGGATGCGCGGGCTACTTGTCGGCTGGTGGGCAATCAAGCTGGGGCTCCTGAAGTCCCAACTATCGAGACGGTCATCTATGAGAACAGGGCAGTCATCGAATCTGTCAATAATATTCTAGATTGTCCATGTTCCCAGGGCGAGTATCTGATGTGCATCATCACCCTGATCGTCCTAAAAGTTAGTAAGTTAACCTCCCTGTCGTGGCCGAGCTCCCCCTCCAGGCCTCCAAGATTCTATTCGAGGCTTGCTAACACAAATTTCTGTAATCTAGTAGGATGGTACGCAGCCGCAGCCGCAGCTACAGCCACCGCCGCCGAAAGCGTAGTGACAGACGGAAGCGGCGGCCAAATGGGATGGAGCCACCCACCCACGCCCCAGTCACGCACGCCAACCGGCGACCACCCCGCCATGCCCATGAAAACTCCAAAAGAACACGTCCTGCATCTTCCCACGATCGTCGGAAGTTATTGCATCGCAGGAGAAGAGCAAGGCCGGATGGCGGCACAGCTAGTGCTCAGCGAACTTCCTCGCGTCCAATCCCTCGTCAACAAAATAGCCACTCAGCTGGAAACCATTCGGATGAAAAACATTTCACACTCTTTCCCGTCGTCTCATTTCGATCCTGCGTCCAGCTCGAGTTCCAATTCTGGGAGCCACGACATCTGGAACCGTTACCCGCGCGTAGAGGATGTGTCGCCGACAGTGACTCTACTCTCTTCACCTCTATCCGCTTCCACATTCTCTCTATTGGAAGATGACCTCCGCAAAATACTCCGCGCTGTCTCTTCGGAGACCATTGATATTCTTCATCGGGCATAACCAAGAGCTGGTGCTGTTCTAGAGGTGAAGGCGCAGAAGCTCGAGAGTGATGCCGTCCAAAGGGAGGGGAAAGACAAATCTTGCGATTTAAAAAGAGAAGATAGATCCCCTATTGCGAAGCTTTCAGCGTTGTTCGGCTTGATAGGGTCCATCAATGGACATGGCGGGACGACATTGGTACAGTAGTATGTGCAATGGAGGAAACAGGCCATGCTATTTTGACTATAGAGGTGGTTCCCCGCTGGAAGTACATTATCCCGTACGAGATTTACAAAGTATCATGAGTTAAGACATATAAAATCCAATTATAAATTTAAGGTTGCAATGAGTGTCCGCGGACTCCGGATATTGTTCCAGAGGCCCACCGTCCGCGTCTGGGACCATGGCATCGGCGATGGCCGTTGTCATAGCTCTAAGTATGCCATCTCAATAGACACATTCGTCATCTCCTGGTCTTTGTGCGTCCACGCCCTATCATCGTCGGCAAACCTTACCCTTCAGTTGATTGATTTAACTTATAACCACACTACTCGGATTCGAGGCACGAATGTGTTTGGAGTACTCCCTACAATAGTCAAGAGATGCCCTGTCATGATGTTTTGTGCGCTACGTAGGTATTACGCCAATTCCATCTCTTTGTAAGCTTGGGTACGACGAGTAGTGGCCCATTCTCATCATTCCCATCGTTCGATTCTGTCTCAATAATTACAGCCAAGTCAACTCAGAAAACTTGAGGCCCCGATTGTTCACTACCGGTACAATATGGCAACACAAAGTTCAGTAA
The DNA here is from genome assembly GCA_026120015.1 of Dendrostoma leiphaemia. NCBI lineage: Eukaryota > Fungi > Ascomycota > Sordariomycetes > Diaporthales > Erythrogloeaceae > Dendrostoma > Dendrostoma leiphaemia. The sequence continues at coordinate 16,635 of JALRMF010000542.1, forward strand.
ATTTTACCTACCGAGGTTCATAGACATCCTAGTCTCAGAACTTGCGATAGGCACCCTTCACAAAGGTCGCGTAGTACGGCACGTCCACGCTATCCTCGACCAAGTCCAAGTACAAGTCGGCATGAGACTGCGCTCCCGGTACTTGACCGGAGCCCCTACCCTCCTCATTGCGCTCGTCCGCGTAATAGAATCTGGAGAAAATCGGTGTCAGCAATTTTGTGGAGTCCAAGGATTCAGAATAAATAGTCTCACCTCCAATTCTTGGCCTTGTAAGTGGCATCGGCTGCGGCGAGCCAGTATGTAGCCGCTCTCTTTCCGGTACCAAGCGAGGTGAAGTCCGGATGCGGAATAATGGCTTGGGCCTGAAGGTTGCCAGTGTAGATGAACACCCCCCTCTCCCCGTCAACCCAGTGCTTCACGGCCTCGTTGGCCGCGATCCAAGGGCTTCGCACCCCGATAGCAAGGTCGGCATCGAGGTCGGTCAGGGGAACACTGAAGATGTTGGTCTTGTCGACGGCAGAGGAACGGCGGGCCCCGTTCCAGATGATCACTTTGGGAAACTGGCTCCAAGTTTTGCGAACGGTCTCAAAGACAAACTCAACCTGGGTCGCCTGGGTGAGATCGGCTTTGACACGCAGCAAAGTCCCGTCGCTCTCAAGCGAGGGGGGCGAAGGCGCACTTTGGGACACAGCAGCAACTCTGTACCCTGCCTTTGTGAATTTGGTGATAAGCGCGGCGCCGATATTGGCACCAGATCCAAAGATCAGGGCAATGGACTGCGAGGTCATGGCTGGGGATTGGTTTTGTGTGTACGAGGGTAAGAGGTGAATAAGCAATGTGCGTCGGCATTCGAGTTGAATTCTCTAAGAGGATACTTAATCTACCCAATGGGCACTTATATCTATTTATTTGTTTGGGAATTGTCTCGGAAAAATTCCAAAGTCCGCAGCCCGGCACACAAAGGGAAACGAACGCTAGCCGCAGGAGTCTGCTCGGTCAGCCAAAACCAACGTTGTGTAACAAACGGGTAGATTGTCAACATTCGGGCAGTCGAAGAAGTACGAGAAGTCCGAAGCATGATGACACAAGCCCGATTTTATCGGACATGTCTCATTATCAGTACATACGCACAACATGTACGATGTACCCAGAAATCGCTGTCCGAGCGACTTCAGGAGTGTCCGCTGCCCGCTGCCCGAGGACAACAAGCCCTGACGCCGGCCATAAGGCCTGGGTCAACTACAAGTATACATAAGGGGTAGTTTTCTTTGTTTTCCTGAACCTCTTGTGTATGACTTATCACCTCATCCACACACGCCATCACCATAACCAATATGTCTCAAGTACATGCTGCCACTCATCTTCCCTACCGCTTGGACGGAAAGGTCGCCCTCGCGACCGGATCCGGCCGCGGAATTGGCGCTGCGATGGCCATTGAACTAGGCCGCTGTGGGGCTAAAGTTGTCGTCAACTACGCTCACTCGAAGGAGGCGGCAGAGAAGGTGGTCGCTGAAATCAAAACACTGGGCTCTGACGCGATTGCTATTCAGGCAAACGTTGGAATAGTGGCAGAGACCGTTCGGCTTTTTGAGGAGGCTGTGAAGCACTTCGGAGGGCTCGACATTGTGTGCAGCAATGCCGGAGTTGTCAGCTTCGGACATCTGGGGGATGTGACCGAGGTAAATACCAGCTTTCTAAAATATTCCTTCCGTGATCCTCCAGATCATGCTGAGTACTATTTATCTGACCATTGGTAACAGGAAGAGTTCGACCGTGTTTTCACAATCAATACTCGCGGTCAGTTCTTCGTGGCCCGCGAAGCCTACCGCCGGTTGAATGAGGGTGGCCGGATCATCCTGATGTCCTCCAATACGGTCCAAGACTTCACCGTTCCTAAACACTCACTTTACGCGGGCTCCAAAGGTGCCATCAATGCCTTCGTGCGCGTCTTTTCCAAAGACTGTGGAGACAAGAAGATTACCGTCAACGCCGTCGCGCCAGGGGGGACGGTCACTGACATGTTCCACGATGTATCACAACACTACATTCCTAACGGAGAGAATTACAGCGCCGAGGAACGACAGGCTGTAAGTGATGAGATCATGTACCCGTTACAACATCGAGATTTCATCTGTTCTTTCTTCATAATTCTTGGAGTATTTCAGCTTCTTACTGACAATTTTTACACTTCTAGATGGCTGCCCATGCTTCACCCCTGACCAGGAATGGGTATCCAGTGGACATTGCACGAGTGGTTTGCTTCCTAGCTAGTAAGGAAGGCGAGTGGATTAACGGCAAGATTATCACCCTTGACGGAGGTGCGGCTTAGATCATGTTTCTTTTGTCCAGCATGCCTAAATCATCATGTCAGTAGTGGATTCAATCCATGGGTGTCTTGAAAGTGTGGATTGTTCCCTATATATCAATAGAAAATTAGAAATGCCAGTCTTTGGTCTTGCACATACATAAGCTACTGACTACACCTTTTACGGTATATGTTTTTTTTTTGTGGGACTAATTGAAATGCCCAATCTTCAAACAACCCGTGGACTTGAGACATACCTTAGAAAAGCTCATCAATACATCCTGCCATGTTCTCTTTGGGACCTATTTGGTAAGTAAGAGTACCTACAGAGAACCTGGCTTGTTTAGGAAAAGATACAGGATATGCTAGACAATGTTTCATATGTTCGAATGGGAGATAACGATTAAAGCACCCTGACAATATATATATATCTATATTAGTAATAATGAGTGCTCGTCTCTGTTCAGCATTATACGTACGACTCTAGCACTGGTCCTCCAAATATTCCGGTGGCACATCAGGGAAATCATCCGTTCCATCTTGAATTATCATAGCCATTCCCCCTCGAAGGTGACTTTGAATATGGCAGTGCATGAGCCACACACCAGCGTTGTCGCTCGGACGCCGGATGACCAGCCAAGAATTCGCATCAGACAAAACCGCATAGGTATCGCGCAGCGGTGGATCGACGAGGTTGAAAGCTGCTGGCAAGTCGGCCTGGGCTTGTTCGACGGTATCCCAAGTGAAATTACCCACACCGCGACCGAGAACATAGAAATGCCGCCCGTGTATGTGCACGGGATGGGTGGGCCCAGTGCCTGGCGACAGCATGACGTAGTCCACCCACGACGACTTTGATGGGACGGTAATTGTATGGTTGTCTTGACGACCCGGTTGAGGTGAAAATAGGAGCGGCATGGCGTCCCCTGTATTCTCAGGTAAAATTGTCTGGTTGAAGGCCCAATATATGGCCTCGGTACCAATGAGCATGGTCACTTTATAGGTCGCATCTACCGTGTGACACATTTCCTTCGGAGGGTATGGCTTGCCGCTATCCGCATCGAAAAAGACGACATCTGCGGTGGTATTGACGCCAGTCTCACTAATATACGGAACGCTGGGCTCGGACGATTGAGGCTGGCCGTGAGCCCTGAAGTCCAATACCGCTGTGGTCCACATGATTTGAGAAGCGGCGACACTGGAGACGCGGAGTGTGTACTTTTTGGGCTTTGTGAGCTGCACGAGTACTGTGTACCGCTCTCCGTTGGTGACCTGTATTGAGTTGACCGCTTGTGGCGTGATATCGTTTCCATCCGCGGCGATCACAAACATAGTCAGCTCGTCGAAGGAGACTTGTGCTGTCGATGCGGCAAATGCGCCGATCAAGTCGAACATGACCCATGTGATTCCTACCGAATCGTTTTGGGTTATGGTCCAGGACTCAGCAGAGCCTTGCGTGGCGTTGCATTCGTAGAAGTAGTTCCTCGGGATAGCAGCGAGATCGGGTGGTGTGGAGCCTGGAGGGACGAAGGCTGCGATCACCTCAGGAGGCAAACAGCTGGGTGGGGTTTAGCAAATGTCCCAACAGCACCACAACTCGGATAGATCGCTCACGACTTGTCCGTCAGCTCAGAACCGGGTACAGCAGCTAAGATGACTTCCTGTGTAGGGCTCATGAGCGTTGCTTGTTCGGTTTTGGTCAGACACTTCACGCTGCCTTTCCCATTGATGAGCATAGAGTCGAAGCACGGCGTTTCCATTCCAGTGCTCTGTGACGAAGCCCATTCATCTGTAGAAATGACATGGCGCCAATCTGACAGCACGATCGGAATACGTCCCTTTTCGGCTGTTGTGATAGCTGCCGCGTGCTGAGGATCGTCGGTGATGAGATGATACACGGACGTTGTATTTGGGGCAGGATGGATGACAATGGCTCCATATAGGCCATCGGTGATCTGACTGTCCGTATGGGCATGATAGAAGAAGGATCCGTGCTGAGTTGCCCTCCACTTATATACAAAATGACAGCCGGGTGGAATATTACTTTGAGATAAGCCGGGCACTCCATCAGACCAAGGGGTGTTCAGCATTTCAATTCCTGGTGAGAAGGTTAGATACTGTCTTCGCGAAATCAAGCCAAAAAGTAGATGACCATATCAATCATACCGTGATAGTGAATGGAGGTATTATACGGCGATAAATTTCTCACTCGGATGAGCAAGTTGTCTCCTTCGTCAAGCTCCAAAGTGGGACCAGGAAATTGACCGTTGATCTTGAACATATCTCGGTTTGCTCCATCTGGTGCACCCTCCACCCAAGTGACAGTGAGCTCGAAGTGACGAGTAGTGCCGAGAGCACGAACATTGAGCAAAAAAAGACCTATGATGACCACCATAGGTGAGAATATCACCCCCCAAGACATAATCAAAGCCATGTTAGGGCTGGATGGAATTTTCTTGCAAACGAGTTTTAGAAATTGTGAGATTGCTTTTGGTTTACGGCGGGCGCATATCTCTACTATATATCCCTGGTTATAGCTACGGATGGAAATACCTAGATTCCCTGTCTGTGGCGATTAGGTACTAAATATGTTAGCTACTATGCAGGTGGCCGAGACACTTACTAAACCACTTGCATTGAATTGCCTTCCTCGGTGCTCCCAGCACCGGGAAAAGAAATAGTATTAACTTGAAATGGATCCAGCCTTATAAGAGCTTATAATAAACAGATTATTCACTGGCCATTACGTGCTGCAAATAGGACCTCCTTCTGATCATCCCTTTCGCCCCCACTAGCAACTGCATTCTCTTGAAATCATTCGGTTCAATTACCATGTTGGGCAAACTTTTTAAGGCACAGCTACTAGCCCGATACAGTATCTAAGGCGCCAGGCAAGCGAAGATCTCGGGGACCGAGACTCACTTGAGCTCCCAGGACCAGCTTACCCAGACGGTATCACAAGCTTCGAACCGTACCTCATAAGGCTCCGGCCAGCGGCCTGCTTCAGAGGCGCACGCTGATTACTCATATCCCAATATACAACCTTGGAAGTTAATCCAACTTGTGAGACATCTCAGCACCGTTCCTTCCACGGTTGGGTCCTCGTTTTGACAAGCTTTTCTCAGCACCTGGATGTCGAACTTCGATGCTAAAAAGTGACACATCCATTCAAGAATACGAATGAGAAATAAACGAAACCGATTCCTAAACCTTGGAAGTCCCGTGTACCACCTAATACATAAGGCCGTAAAATTCGGACGAATAGGGTGGACCGGCGTGCTTTGCAATTTGGAGGCGAAACGGATATATAGTACATGTAGCAGCACAATATCTGGATTTTACAATAGATTCCGAAAATTTCGGACAAATGACATCGAAATGCGTACCTAGGTCCTAGGTATGTACTACGTACTGGGCTGCAAAGACATCATGAGCAGCAACAGTGTCCTTAACCCTAGCCCTAGTATTAACCCTAGCGCTGGTCTTCACCCTAACCCTAGGCCCCCGCTCAAAACCGTTTGATAAGTATGCCTGGCCAGCGGAATCAAGACGGAAAACAAGTGCTGTCAACTTGAAGCTTATTCGATTTTTTACATGGCCCTCAACGTCGCCGCCGCTCCAACAACGGCTCCCGAAAGTGGCATCAAAGAGCGTGTGAAATGCATCCAAGACCATGAAACCACAATCCGGCCAACTTCCTCTATTGTCAACGTATCCCAGCCAGCCGTAGTAGATTCCGCCTGTAGCCGGAACAGCTCTGAGTTGGTGGGAACCATGACAAGCCAAGTGAAGGGCACCATGCTAACGGTGAGTAGTGCGGCGAGGATGAAGATATTCCTATTAGTGCTCTGTGCCTTGGTTGCTAGATATGTGTATATCACGGACGTTCCAACGGACATGGTTGGTAGAAATATGTGTCCGTAATGATACATCTGGACCCATTGGTGTAGAAGTTGTGGTGCGTCGGTTGTGGTGTCGAGCAGAACGGGCACGGCAACAAGAGACAGAGACATCATGGCTCCTGTATAGATGATGGTAAGAGTCTTGCGCCGCTTAATCTGAATAACTCGGTGCAATTTTGCACAATGAACAAGTGACATACCTGAAAGAAGAGACCCTGTTATTAGGGCAGCGCATTGAACGCCGGCCGTCGACATGTTTGGAGTTTCAAGCAGGCCATCTGCGGTTGTTTGAGTAACTTCGTCACGCCTGGCTGTCGAGGAACAGACGAACAGCCTCATACTTCAACATCATTTCCAAGTATCTACGTTTTCCTGGAAATGTTGTCACTTGTGGCCTGAAAACTCGGAGTCCGAGACTTCGCTGTTCAAGACGGTCGGGTCAATGTGATTACTGCCTGTCTACCAGATGTCCGCCTCTGGGCTTACAGATCACCGAACTCGGGGGATACGATTACGCCCCACTAGCAGACCATAAGCTGACACTCTCCCCCCACAGCATCAAAATCCGGACTTGTACCAGAATCATCGGTGCTCACTAGCACTCTTTCATCCCCGTTACTGCCTCCCCATCTCGAACAAACTCGGTAATCCAGCCAATAGTCATTTTGCTGCGTTGAACATCTGCAAAACTCAGATGATCTCCGGCCAGCCTTTCTTTGTACCAAGGGTCCTCTCGCATCCTCTTATAGTCCTCAATACTCTTGAACACGACCTGGCTGAAACAGTCATAGTCAGCCATGTTGATGAAGTGCGCGTCGAAGAGTTGTGCCATCAAAGCTCGTGTCTGAGTAGAGTTGTGAATCTAGTAGAGGAGACAGTGTGAACGACTTGTCTTTCGGGGCCGTGCTGTTGCAATGATGACAGAGTGCATTGACGAACCTGAGTCCACCGCTTTACCCCGTACTTAACCATGAGATCTTTGGTCATAGGGGCCGAGATCTTTGTCATGTGGTGCCTATAATCCTCCTCGCTCATACCAGGACGGCGGTATCCGCAAATGGTGAGGCAGAGGAATTGGTTGTCGGTGTCTCCTGGGGGGTTGTCTGGAATGTCCATATTTGCAGTACTTTTTGCGTGTCGCAATGGGAGAGAATCCAGAACCGAGGAACACCTCACGTACTCGATTACGTGGAATCGTTTATTAAGTTTCTGTCCGGAAACCTGGACACTTCGCAAAGCCATGTTAGGGACAATGACTTGACCCCGAGTTCCGAACATACCAGACGTAGCGCGCCTTGATGCCAGAACCTCAGTGGCTACCTGCAGGTACTTACTGTACGCCTCGATAGCCATCGGTGAACGAGATTCGGGTATCTCTGTACATATACATAATAGGTTCTTATTCAGCAACAAGGATAGGCTCCATATATAGTTCCGTAGGATTCTTGCGGGTCATCATTTTCTCACCCTTCAGCTCGCACTCGTCACTATTACACCCTGCTTGAGTCGTTCTTTAAGCCTATCAAAATGCACTCTTTGTACATCATTGTAGCCATGGCTGCAGCTGTGGTGTCTGGAGCTCCAGGGGCGTCTCACTCACCACACTCACCGAAGCCCAAAGCATGCTCTCTAGCACAGTCCTCCCCCTGCGTCTGCTCTGGAGTGTCTTACTACTACGAGACGGTCACTCTTGGTATTATTGGCGCCACAATCAAGGACACCCGGACCTTGATGGATGACTGTAAGATCTGACTTCAATACCTCACTATATCGGTATTGGGGACTAGGGACAAATTTTCTGACTCATTATAGTCTTTGATACGTACTGGTACGCTGGCGAGACCCCAATCAATGAAGTTGGTCCAGACAACACAGTCGGTTCGATTCGCACGTTTTCTGAGCCAATCGGACCACTTTCTGAGCAGGTAGGTAACCAGATTTTGAGGCTGCTATTGTGCTTAATGCCTGTCTTGTGACTCACAGGATGGATGTAAATCTGACCGGACTCTCAATGTAGCTCATGAAGTACGATATCGAGGACGATGGCTCGTTCGTCCAGCGTTACGAGCAATACGTCGATCCTGCGGCTGCCGCCAATGGAACCACCCCTGGGTTTTACGTTACACTCCAGGGAGTCCCAGCATTCCAGAACGAGACAATCGTCACCATCAAAACGTATGGCTGCTGGACAGGAGCATTGCCTGGTAAGTACATACATGTAGCTTGAGACCCCCACCGAGTACACAGATATCCGATATCCTGGGACAAGGTTAATGAAGTTCGGAGCAAGGGAGAATCTTCTGCTGACTGTTTTTTTCTTAGTTCTCACCGCATCCCACGAGCAGGGTTTGCAGAACGCAATCGATACACTCCAAGCGGATGGCCAATTAACTGGTATCACTCCGACCAGCTTTCTTTCTGCTTCGTATCCCGCGGCCGCGCCCTGAGGTCTGTGTCACGGCACAGTAAGCCAGAAACTTGGATTAAGGTGAAAAACAGAAGCAAGGGATGGACTGGCTAAGACAAGGCAGAGGTATTCACTATGTAGTAGAAGGTTATAACACGAGGAAAGTACTTGACCGAGAAGTATATACCTGGGTAGTTACTATGCTCATCGGACTATTTTACTGTGCCAGCTACATATTTGTATCGTTCTGCTATGCTACAACTGAATTCATTAATTATGGTCCGATTCAGGGCCCCACTAACCTCCTTTCACTTTTTCTTGTTTTATAGCCATGTTGATAAACAAGATATTAACCTAACACTTCGTCTGCAATCCGCCCTACATCACCATGCACACTACTATGCCTTTTGTTAAGAAAGGTCTTTTATTCTTTTAGGAAGCCGCATAGTAAAGTCCTCTCCCTTAGGCCCCTCTGTCTGCGCGCTCTGATTGGTTATTAATTAACCAAAATTCAGCGAATTCTCTAAACTCTAATTGGTCAAATTAGCATAAATCGCCAGCGGAGACTGCTGTAGGCTTGCATTTAAGTGCAAATGACTTTTTTAAAGCTTATTATTAGACTTTAGCAATTAGAATTTATTTTAATAAAACAATAGCTAGATGCAACTAAGTTAATATTTGTTAACCTTTTTTAAAAGGCGTTATTTAGCTATAGTTAATTAGCTAGCTAGCTAATTAAGTAGTTAACTATTTAATTATTTAACTATTTAACTATTTAACTATTTAAC
>JALRMF010000543.1:0-25935 GCA_026120015.1 Dendrostoma leiphaemia
GCAAAAGATCTTAGAAATTAAATAGATTAATAAAGATAATAATTTAGCTAACGCTATAACTAAAACATCGCCTAGTTAAGCTTTAAAACGGCTTATTAACAATAATTAACTAATTATATAAATAAAAGAATTTATAAAAAGAGCTATAAACTAAAGTAATAAAAGAGAAAAAAAGAAAAAAAATAGAAAAAAAAAGCGTACATATATATAGCCAACTTCGTTAAGCAGGCAATTGCCTATTTAAAACGTCTTTATATAATAATAGAAGAAAGTATACAATTATACAGCTAGCAAAAGAGAAAAACTGCTAGTATAAGTTTATAGCTAAAAGAAAAAACTAAGCCTATGTTTATCTAATTAAAAGACTAGTCTGCTGCAAACTAGCGCTAGCCAACTATAGCTAATGCGGAATAAAAGGGGACATAAGCCACCTTTTATAGCTTTATTTCCTAATATAAATAGCCTTTTTTTCTTTTAACTACTACTAACAAACAAATATATTACATAACTCAATAGTGCACTATTTAACTAAGTAAGACCCTACGAACAATCTACTATATAAAAAATAGTGTATTTAATAAAATAATATATAGCTTTTATAGTTAATTAATTATATTCTAAGATATATGGCAATGGGCACAGGTGTGGATTCAATTATGCGACGTTGTTCTGGCCCTCGGCCAGGTCAACGTCACAGCTGGGGCTAAGCCTAGTTAGGCTTAGTCCCGTCTGCCATCCGCATTCAAATAGCTAGCCAGCCAGACCTTCCTTTGTAGACTTACACACTTACAATTCAGTCCTTTTACCAACCAGTTTTGTTTGCTTTTGCTTTCGCTCTTTAACAGGTGTAAGCCCTACCAACAACAGGGAATGTATTTAATAAGCACAGGAATCGAATTCTTGTCGGAGGATTTCAGGACATAAACCGTTCGGGAGATTACACAGAAAAGTGGAGCCACTCACTTGCTTGAAAGTGGGAGTACGCGCCCGGATGCACTGTGTGCTGCTCTCAAGGCAAACGGGTACGCTTGGCCAACAACGTTGTGGTTTCTCCCTCGACAGCCTGACTTTCAAATCCACGGGAGAGTATCTCCGCATAGCCAGGTAAAAGTCTCTTTGCGGCCCTTGTAGGGAAAAGAAATAAGTATTTACCTAATTGGTCAGGCTGACGATCTCGGTATGACACTTTCAATCCGCCGAAGGGCGCGATTCGGACTGGCGATTCATTATTTACGGCGGGTTTCTCCCGAAATGGTCTAGCCATGGCTGCAGCTTGTATCTCTGTCTTCAGTTGAATTGCTATAGCAGCTCGCTCTGTGAGATTTCTATACAGCCCGGACGGACCACTATCAGCCTCCTCAGGCTTTCGTCTCCTCCTCGAACCCCTCCTCGCAAACCTTCATCAGGTCCACCTCCGGCGTCCTGGACCTGCACCCCAACACCTGTCTCGGGTCGGGCACCGATTGAAAGGCCATGGTCATCTCCGGCAGCGGCTCCGTCTGGCCCTCGGGCAGTCTAAAGTCGTAGTTCAGCAACAAGTACGCAAACATCAGCTTCATCTCGTTGCACGCGAAAAACCGGCCCGGGCACGCGTGCAGTCCGTGTCCGAACATGGTCATCTCGGGCGATGTGGTGACGGCCTGGTACTTGTTCTCCGCGCTGGGACTCGACGTGCGCAGGCGCAGGAAGCGGTAGCCGTCGAAGGTGTGCGGGTCCGCGTGGATCTTGGGGTCGAGCATCGGCACCGGCGAGATCATCATGTAGGTGCCCTTGGGGACGACGGTGCCGTCGCTGAAGTGGACGTCGGACTGAGCCACGCGGGGCATGTTGGCTTTTTTGAGTGTGAGCGGTGGTTCGGTGATGGGCTGCTTCGGTACACGGTCATGACGGCTAGAAAGGTGATGGCCAACTCACCATTGATGCCGGAGTGGATCCTCAAACTCTCTCTGATGAAGCTTTCCATCTTCTTCAGCTTAAACAGCATGTTCTTATCGATCTTGCCCGTCTCGCCCAGGGTCGCCACGATCTCCTCCCGCAGGTCCTGCGCATACTCCGGATGGCACGCGACGTCCAAGAGAAGATATCCCATGGCCCTCGACGTCGAGTTCATGCTAGCCATCGCGAGAGCAATCATCCCGACACCCACGTCCGGGACGGGCCTGCCCCTGGCCCGCGCCGCGGCCACGAACCAGTCCACGGAGTCGAGCACCTTCCTCCGGGGCGCGCCGTACCTCTCGATCTCCTCGAGCCGGCGGTCGACCTCCGGGTTGAGCAGCGCACGGGCCCGCCGCACCTCGTCGCGGACCCTGCGGCACTCCGGGAGGAACCAGTGCGCGACGGGCCGCATGATCGGCGGCACGGCGTTGAGCCTCTGCACGGCGCGGAACACGTCCGTCGCGTACGAGGTCGAGATGTACTGCCAGCTTGGGTCGTCGCCGAGCCCCGGCCCCAGGAAGACGCGCGACGTCTGCCGCGCCACGCAGCGGAGGACCACGGCCTTGAGGTTGATCTCCGCCCAGTCCTTGGGCCGGCCCACGTACAGATCGCAGGTCTTGGGCAGAGCCCGCGCCAGCGGCTGGATCGTGAGTGCTGTATTGTGGATCCCCCGTCAGCCACCCGCCACTGAGGCTTCACCATTGCGCGCCAGGGACCAAGGCCACTTGCCTAGAACCTGAGGAAGTTCTTTCCTGAGGGCATCCTGGAAGATCTCGCCGGTGCTTGCTGTGCTGAAGCCTTCGAACCCTGGGTATGTGGCGTAAAAGTCCTGGGAGAAAGTAAGACAATGCTAGGATAGGGGCCGTCGTATTGCACATTGAATGGCGCTGTTTGATGTGTTCACACGCTCCACGCTCACCTTGATGACGAAGGCATTGAAATCGAGCATCGGCTGGCTCTTGTATTCGTCCAGGTATTTGGGCGGTATGATGAGCTTCGCACCCGACTGTGTGAAATCATTGACCTGGAATGGTTGGTCTTTGTACTGATAGCAGGGTATATCGAGTCAGCGACAGCACAGTTGGTGACAGAACGCATGTACCAAAGCGGGCACGAAAAGAACTTACTATCTCGGATCCTTTCGCGAGAAGTCTACTCCCATTTGCTCTGAAATCCGCTTGGGTCTTTGAGCCTCTCCCAGGGTTGACGATGGGAAATTTCCTGAGCCTCCATGAGAGCCTCAATTGGCTGAGCCATTCACTTGTCAACAGCCATCCCAGGACCATCACCGCGATCACGGCCGCCTTGACCCGCCAGTCCGCAGACGCGGCGGTAGAAAGGAAACTCGAGCTCATTGTGTGTGAGGCAGTCTATACACGATTCGATGATAGCCTGAGTATAGTAAACGGCCCCCCGATGTTCTCGCCGAGGCATGGACCATTGCTTGGGTAACAAAGCTATATACAAAGGGCATACTGCAGGGCCTGATGTAAGTAAGATATGAAAATCTGAAGGGGAACGCGAATACGATATACCGTCGTCGCCAAACAGAGCTGGGCGCCGAGTCGGAAGCCAAGAGCAGTGACGGTGCTTGTCTGGCGAGAAGATACCAAGGTAGCTAGCTTGTGGACCCATCTTCGAGGAAGTTTGGATTCTTGTCTAACCCGGGAGGCAACAACCTTGGAAGTGAACCTCGGCGAGAGGCGAGCTGATCTCGTAAGATATGCTACGGTACTGCACAGCCATCTCGAACAACACAAGGCTTTGACGTGAGGCAGCAAGATTCAAGAGGCTCAGCCCGGTTGGTCACAGGCACCATCCTCGACATTCGCTATCGAGTTCGCATTGTCCACAATGGAGTGCCGACACAATCCCTGTAAGCAGTGATGTTAGTCGAAGTCAGCACGACACGACCAGCAAAACCGTGGACCTCGATTTGAAGCCAAGACGGCCCATCCCTGTGGCAGCCGACGCAGCGACCTCGAGATGTCTGAAGGGCTGCGATTCAGCCGTGAACAACGCGGCAACATAAACACCAGCATGCGATTAGATGCATTGCCTTGTATGGATGCAGAGTGCTGAGGCACTGTAGATGACATAACATAGCACTGGCTGTGCAGACGGGCGAGGCAGGCCCATCAGCTGCGCTGGATCGAGTGCATCTTCAGATTCATGCCTGCCTTGTGTCGAGCGACGCTTGATCGAAAGCGAACCCGAGTACGAGCCTACTGGCTGACCTACAGTAGCGGAAGTGTCGCAACTCAAGCCCACGCCCAGCTTTTCAACTTCACGAGCCCGAGGTGATGGTGAACTCTAAGGTCGCGGACGTTCAGACAAAACTGCGCGGTCCGGCCACAAATCTGCCAGCCCGCGTCCCGCTTTGGAGAGTTGGGCCCAGGATGCCCGGTTTCTGGCAGAGGTCTGGCTTATGTCCCGAGGTCACTGCCGGCGAGGGCGACGGCATCGAAGGTGGCATTGCATTGCACCTGGCTAATCTCGGTGCTGCAGGCATCGCCGTCGCAGACTTAAACGAGTAGGTTGTGGAGGCGAGGAAGACGGAGATGGACAACGACCCTCGTTTCTTCGCCCTCCTTCTAACAGACAGTGGAGCGGATGGACATCACTGGGTGATGCTCGACGCGGAGCGAGGCAAAGCGGCCCAGGTGCGAGGCTATGATGAAAGAGTCGGTCCTCAGTTGAGCCAGATTGTCGACCGAGAAGGCGGTACATCGGAACTCAGTCGTCCCGACGGCGCAGCCTGCAACGCCGCCGGCGACGTGGACCATCACTTCTCACTAATATTATGGTTTTCGTAGGGATGGATGCTGCCAGTGCTGGCTGAAGAGGCTTGGAAGGTTTAACAAGGCTCATTTTCTTTCGGAAGAACAACTTCCTACAGCAAGCGCTCACCGACCATCTCCACAAGTACGATGGATTGTATGCACGCTCAGCTCAAGGTCATCTTTTGTCCAGGCACCTCCGTTGCAGTGGAGGGAAATGCCTAGCCTCGACAGACGACGCCGCGGAACGGGGACAGTCCCATTCGAGCAGGACTTGCCGCATTGGAAGTTGTCTTGGGCAAGATCAAGTTCGGCACGTTCGCCCGTGAAAGAAACCTTTGAAGCAGTTGAATCCCGCAACCGTCGCTGACTGGCAGGGCATGTTCGACACAGTTCTCGTCGTCAAGGGCGGCCCTTAAGTCTGACGAGCTCGCGGACACGAGGCTCGTCGAGCCGGATGGGCGGTGGCACAAATGGCGTTCCACCGAACGGGACTTGTGGACGACATCGTAGAACAGCCTGATCCTCATTGCCGCTCGGTGCAGTATATGTTTGCCGTCTTTCTGGCTCCCATGGGGGCTGGGCCCAGGAACGATAAGGACTTTGGAGAAGACTTGAGCACATCGGCAGGCTTGAGCGAGGCTTGGGATGATGCCTCAAGGGATGAATCGAGTCTATGCAAGAATTAATGGCGTAATCTTTCATGATGTGAGTGCCTGCGTGAAACTCGAGGATTAGTGATAGCCGACATGCAGCAGTAGTCTTAGCTGCATCCCACGGACCTATGCCACTGGCATACAAGTCCTCAGAATGCGAATGATTGATGTTAGATGACCCAGAGACTATGGCAGGCTCTGGCCCTGCAACACCTCACCCAACTGAACCAAAGTCCTCTCATAGATCCTCGCAACGTCCATGTAGAGATCTTCGTCCTCGTCCTCCCAATTCGGGTCTACGAAGCCCCTGTCTTCCGCAGCGCTGTCGGTAATCTCCGTGTCGGTCTCAAATTCTGTATCCGTACTGAGATCCTCCGGCCCATCTTCGTCCATGTCCACCTCGGGTGCTCTCTGCTGGCTCATAAGTTCGACCACAATGACCCTCGTCTGCTCAACTATGCTCTTGCACCGCACCATGTGCGTCTTGGTCATGACTCCTCGGATACCATTCTCGAAGCCCGGTAGTGTCTCGTGGGTGTCCACGTCTTGTCCTGCGAGCAGGCTTGCGAAGCAGAAATCGAGCTTCTTGAATGCCGGAAACATTGCCGTGGGCTGTGGAGGGAAGCGTGTGATCCACTCCGTGAAGTCGTTGGCAACATTGAGGAGGTAAGGAATCTGCAAGCTTGCTGGAGAAGCGTCGCTGCCAGTGAGCCATCTTGTCCTGCCCTGAGGGATTACGAGCCTCCTTACGCGTGCCAGAGAGCCATATCACGTCCAGTAAGTCTTCAATGTCCTTGCAGAGCTCGCCGACATCCTTGTATCCCACAACGTCGTCGCCGGGCTTGGGCTTCTGAAATTTCTTCATGAGCCGCCGGTTGACGGACATGAGCTGGTTTTCGATATAGGTCCGTATCTTCTCCTCTTTCGCAGAACCTGGATGCAGAGGATGCGAACGAGGGTGTGGAAGCCCAGTGGACGGCCGCGTCGAGGTTCCGCTGGGCGCAGGTGATGGTAGAGATTGCTGTGGCAGAAAGCCGCCAGCGTTGGAAGAGTCAGCCATTTTCGAGGTAGCGTATTGACTTTGTCCTGTCGAGTTTGTCAAAGTCGCATAGCATCTTCGAATTCCAGTCGCAGGCGTTGTCGGTCAAGTCGGAAAGAAGGTGCGACAAACCGCTTTCGGTCAGCTCGATGAATGACGTTCAGCACACAGGGCCCAAGCTTCCGCCTCGTGGGACCCCTGCAGCGGAGCGCCAGGGCGGAGCGCAAGCGCAGCACAGCGAAATCCCAGCGACCCCAGCCCGGCGCCAAAACTGACGTCGACTGCATCGAACTTTTTGCGATCACGATACGACCTCCACCTCCACACAACCCTCGAACCTCCTCCACCCCACACAACAACACCAGTCAATATGCCACCAAAGAGGGTGATTGTCGAGCGCGGCTACGGTTCCGGCAAGCGCATTCAGAAGGGCTACTTCGCGTCCACCTACGAGACCCTCACGTCGCCCGAGAACGCCTCCATGTTCAAGGCCATCGCCGCCTTTGGTGTACGTCGCTGCCCCTCCCAATGCGCCGCGATGGCGCGCATCGCGCCGCGCCGCTTGCCCCGGAGTTCCACTGACACACGCTATCTACAGGCTGGCGTCACATTCCTCGCAACCGGGTTCGGCGAGTTCCTGCTTCCTCCGTAAGGCACCCCTTCGACTGGTTCCTGGCAACGTGACCTAGGTCAAGGCTGGCGATGAACTGCACAAGACTGACCTGCCCTCAGGCAATAAACATCCGTCCGATCTGTCCCAACATATAGGGGCGAGAACAGCCACTGCGAAGGTGCAGCGATGGGACACCAGGCTGCATATGTCTGCAGAGGTGTGCGGTACGACAGGCAATGATGACTGTACGATAGGAAGGGGATACCACACCACTTTGCGATGGCCAACTCAGACAGACCACGAGTCGTTATTTGAATCTGAGCTATGGCAGTCATAGGGGCTAGGCCATCGCGGCACAGTAAATGTCAACACGCGTACAAATCAGACTTTTGCGGACGAAGTGAGGCCTTGTCTTGTTGATCGATATCGAAGCTCGAGTATCGCCGCAAGAGCCTTTAAAGGCAACATATTTCTTGCGGCGCACTGAAAGGCGAGTCTTCCAACGGCTTGCCTCCGGCCGAACGACCAATGGATCTATGACCCGAGAAGCGACCGAAGAAGGCGACTGGACTAAAACTGCTATTTGATGCTATTGTCGATGCAAAACGGCTCCACTTTGTATTCTCAGACGATTTGCCCATGTAAACTTTTGCACCCGATCTGAGCCGTTAATTTGCCTCTTTCGGAATGGCAAATATAGGAACAGCCGAGAATATATTTACCACTCGAGGACGCCACGGTACCTCATCTGCCCACCCTCGATCCTCGTAAAGGCGTGTCCCAAGCCCTGCTCCGTCATTGGAAAGTTCTCCACCCATGGCTTGATTTTGTTTTGCGCCGCGAACTCGAGCATCTCGATGTGGTTTTGCTTCGACGCTTCAGTGGAGGAGATGATTCGATGACCAGGCAAAATGAATGGCATGTACGGGACGATCAGGGGCTCATTCTGAATCGACATGAGGACAATTCGTGCCATCCTACCAAGACGAGGCAAGATATTGTTCCAGGCTGGCAGCTCGTTGGAAGTCACAAGAAGGACGTCGATGCCTCTACCAGTCTCATGCATTCCTCGGACCACCTCACCTTCTGCGCTCCGAAGTAAAGACTGCTCATAATTCTCTGCAACACAGTGAACCTCGTCGGCGCCCAACTTGAAGGCATCCTCGACTTTCTGGTCACTCGGTGGCCGCCCCGAAGCGAGGAGTGCGGTGACCCCACAACCCATAGCACGAGCAAACAATACAGCCATATGGCCAAGGCCACCTATGCCGACGACTCCGACTCTGTCACTGGGTCTCGTGCGCGCAGCATCCAGCGCCTCGTATACCGAGGCCCCCGCGCACATGAAGGGTCCCGCATCCACAGATGAGATCGATTCCGGGATCAGATAAGCAAACTCGGCGTCGATGATGCGGTAGTCGCCAAAGGCGCCCTGGTCCAGCTCGGAGAACGCAAACCCACGTGCTTCAGCGCAGTACTGGCGGTATCCGGAGAGGCACGTCGTGCAGTGGCCGCACGAGCCGTGCAGCCAGCCCCAGCCGACTCGGTCCCCAACGTTGAGACTGGTCACCGCGATCCCGACCTCCTCGACGAACCCGACACCTTCGTGGCCGAGCCCGCAGCCCTTGCCTTTGGCGTGCACGTCGGTGTAACAGAGACCGGAGTGCGTCGTCTTGATCAGAACTTCGCGGGGCCCAACGACTTGCTCTGTGGTCTTCTTGACAAATCGTCGCTGGTCTGGGGAGTAGCTGAAGACAGTAAGTTTATGTGCAGACATCCTGGGTAATTCTGTTGAAGATCGCTTCCGTGAAGGTGAGGCTGGAGGATGAATGCATTGGGTGTCGGAAAGGTCGCAAGAGAAGGTTCAGTCCAGGTGTCTCACGTAAGGCTTGGTGACGATCCCATAAGCCCTCCATCAGAAGACCCACTTGCTCTACAGGACGCACACGGGCAGTGATGAGTCTGCGATCTTTGCCAGCTTATGCGCTCCACCTGACAAAGAATGACACTGTCTTAAGCAGCTCCCCAGGGTGTCATGAGAACACAATTGACATTGACACCTGGGCTTGTTCAGGAGAAGTACTGAAAACCAACCCCAAGGTTCATCCCTGTAATGATCACCGCCAACCACAAAGCTTTCCCGTGGGGCTGTACACTCAGTTTCTTTGGCAGAAGGCCCGCTCCCGCTCCTACCTTGCTATACTGCTTGAATCTCGAACAACTTTCCGCCAATGTCCTTTAGTTCAACTAAAATGTTGAGCTGCAGGGCTTTTGTAGATGAAGCTGGAGGTTCTATTGGGGTATTCTCTGCTCACAATGCAGGTATCGCCAGCGTCCCAATTGGTGCCATGCTCAAGTGTGCTTAATGCGTCAACACAGCCTCAGATGTTGTCCACAAAACTTTTCCAAGCGCTCTTGGGTGTCGTCTGACAGTTTTGTGTTAGCAAGGTGTATAGCAGGATCTCCAATACATACAACGCAACAGACAATTCACTTACATCTATTGGAACGTCGGCCGAGCAGCCGGTAACGAAGTCCATATCTTCGTATCTCACGTGTTTCGTCTTTTTGACAAATTTATATCCAAAGAGGAGGATGAAGAATACTGGAATCGGCAAATATGTTGTGACGAAGGTAGCTGCATGGAATGTTCCCACTGGGCGAGCGGAATTCCGAATCAGTATAAGAAGATCCGTGAAAAGAGCGAAGAACTCACTGAATGCAGTAAATCCACCAAAGACCAGGACTATAAAGCACACAAAAAGTCCATCTGCAAGAGACTGTCAACTCAGAGTCCAGACCCTGGGGCCAGCTCTCCCCTCCCCTTCCGACAGAATCAAATACTGACAAAAGCTAAGATACGGCTGCAGTGGAGCAGTATATGCAAGCGTGCTCTTCCTGTCGATTCCGTGTGCTCTTAACCCATAATGCCACCGGACGCTGGTAACCAGAATACATGTCCACGAGATTATGCCGCAGATTGATGTCAAATTGGCAACTGTTTACAGGCTCGGTCAGCACACAACCTGCAGCAGTCGAGGTGGTCAACTCACAGTAGCCGAAGACGGTTCCGGCGCTCGAATTTTGTGAGGCAGCCATGAATGACAATAACGCAAACGCCGCGCCAAGAGATACCGCCATATACGGCAGCCCGTTTCTCGAAGTCCGCGAGAAAACTTTCGGCGCCTGGCCCCTGATCGCCAGACCGTGGAGAGCTCGAGTGGAGATGAACAGGTCGGCGCAGGCTGCGGACCAAGCACTCGTGAGCAACGCGGCGTTGATGATAGACGGGAGAATGGGGATGCCCGCCTCCTTGATGGCGATGACAAAGGGGCTCTTCGCGGCCGTCGAGTCAAGATTCAGTGACGGATCCGAGGGCGACACAAGCAGGCCGATGATGAAGGCGCTACAGATGTAAAACACGACGAGGCGGAACCAGACGCTCTTGATGGCCTTCGGCACAGCTTGGCGAGGATCAGCGGTCTCGGCGGCTGCAATGGCAGTTACCTCGGAGCCGATGAAGGCGAAGGCGGCGCTGATCAGGACACTGAAGAACCCAAGGAACCGGCCCTTTGCCCCTGGAATGCCCAGATACTGCACAAACCCACCAGTCTCGTCCCAATACTTGAATCCAATGGCCTGATGGTTCGGGCCTCCACCAGCGCTGATGATGATGCCGAGGATGATGAGGCCTACAACTGTGATGACCTTGATCGAGGCGAACCAGAATTCCATCTCTCCATAAGCCTTGTTACTGCTGAAGTTGATGGCGTACACTACAATAAGCATTAAACCGACCCACATAGCATTGTTGCAGATGCCCGACGTGCTTGTTCCGCAAGAGTCGCCCGTCCAGTACGTGATTAGCACCACGGCAGCAGATATCTCGGCCGGAAGCACAATGATGTTGAAGAACCAGTACACTAAAGAAGGCTCGCGTCAGCCATCGCGTGTTCGGCGGCAATCGGCCGGAGCTGGTCCAGGTGTACAGGACAAAGAGATATCTCCCTGGAACAGCCCCCACGACCCCCCAACAGGAGGCCTGAAGCGGCCCAGAAGGGAACTAATGATGACATGAATTGGGTCTTACCCCAACCCAAGGCGAAGCTAAGTTCAGGAGACACGTATCGAGCGGCGAGGGTGAGTTGACCGCCCGGAACCGGGAACTGAGAAATCATTTCGCCCAATCCGACCATGACAGAAAACAAAAGCGAGGCCATGATCAAATACGCAATCAGTAGTCCCCCTGGTCCGCCATTTTCGAGATTGTTCGCTGTTCCGAGGAAGAGACCAGTGCCAATGACCCCACCGATGGCAATCATTTGCCTGGTTTCTTTTGTGAGCCTGCTGGAATGGTTCATCGAGATCATCGGCTTGACCTACAAGTGACGTGGCTTCAATCCCCGTCGAAGTTCATTGCCGTGGCGAATCTCGCTCATGCTTGCGCCGTCCGGCGAGACCTGGCCTTCCTCGGCCGGAAAGGAGGCCTTCTCCATCTCGGCGTAGCGGCCAGAGGAACAGCAGCCTCGAAGAGGGGAAGTTGGTGATGGTTCGATTCAGCGGAAGACCTGAAGTCTGAAGTCGCAGTGGTCGTCGAGGGCTTGCAAATGACGTCTGGTCGAGCCATAGAAGCATTCCAACAGTTCTCTCGAAGACGAAAAGAGGCAGCCATTTATAACAGAACCCCTGGTGTCCGTATCACAAACCCACGGAAGCGAGTCAATGATGCCTGTGGCCGGCCGGTGCGTGTGGACCCCAGGATTGTGCTTATCTGCACCCCCAATCTCATGCCTGTGGTTCAATGTAAATTCCCGGCGAACAGTTGATAAGAGGTCATGGGGTCTGATATTACCTTCCAGGCAAAAATGCTGTATATTTTCACTGCGGGCGGGTGAGTTGCAGCCCAAGTCCCAAGCTTGCTTTGCCACTAATTACATAAATTACCTAGATCCCTCTTTTCAAAAAGATGCCCTTCAGCGTTGACGGCCTAAAATGAAGTCGATGCTCTCACTTTTCTTGCACTGCCACATTCGGCGAGCTACATTACTGCTGCGATGTCGAATTGACTTCAAACAATTGCAGATGCAAATTACTGTTACGGAATTTTCAGCAACATCACCGCCCAAGTGTACTGAGAGACTGCATTCAGTTTGCGGATATTGCAGAGCAGGTTGTCTCGGCTCAACCCGTGTATCTAGGCGATTTTCTCCTGCTCTGTAAAGGCAGCTTCGAAGGTGCCGGTGCAGATCGCGATTCGCTGGCAGTACCTAGGTAGTGCTAGGGAGCTAAGGTACTGCGGCGTCGCTAAGATCCGAGGAAGATTGCAGGTTGAAATGGTATTCACTATTGACAAAGAAAGCGCTCAAGGTAAGTTGGAGTGTATCATCGTGTTGGATGCTTCATGTATGTCTCAAAACTGTGTGTCACTGTCTTTTGCTTGACCTATGTGGTGGACACCTTCACTCTGATGTTTTAAGTGTTTGGAATTAGCCCACAAGATATTGCATTACCTACCTAGGTAGGTATCCGTATCTGCAGCTTGGGAACCCAATTCTTGCTATTCATTCAAGTTTGGCGGACGTCAGATGCCCTGCTAGGTCGATCTCTTCAATCCATGGCTCATGATGGCAGAACTTTGAAATTTGTCACGACTCATCATCATAACCCTCGACTCCAACGCAAGCTGCACCTCCTTCGCGCCCCTCTCCGCCACCTCTTGGCTGTATGCCTGGATGACTCCCGGCTGTCCCTCCGATTCCATGGCCTTGATGGTAGCGACTAGGTTGTAGGCGTCGTTGAGGGCATTATTCAGGCCTTGACCACGAAACGGTGGCATTGAGTGAGCTGCGTCACCGGCCAGCGTCACTCGGCCCTCGTGGGTGTCCCAAGGGGTTGTGGGAGGGCTCCAGCTTCCAAGAGGGTTGTACGTGAGCTGGAGACTCTGAGGCATCCAGAGGATAGCCGATTTGAAGGGCTACCACAAGTATCAATTAGTAATTCGATCTCGAGACTCTGCCTAGATAGAGAATGTGGCTCACCTCAGCTAGGCCAGCCGCTCTCTTTCGCAACTCAGCGTGTTTCTCCTCATTAGAGAGCTTGACACTGCTGTCGCCTTCCCATACAACCAACAACTGCATGAGCCATGTCTTAGGATCCGTCGGGTTCTCTACATCTTGCACAGATATGAGTATGAGACAATCCGAGCCTGAGGCAATACAAGTAACCGGACTGACACTCCGGACGAACTCGGCTTTCTCGGCGTTTGGGTAGTGAAATGCCTCATTGACGAGAACCAAGTCCAGGGGATGCGTCTCAGAGGCTGCGCCAAACATCTGCTTCCGCACGGCTGAGCGGGCGCCATCTGCTCCGACAAGGAGTGCACCGTTGTAAGACGCACCGTTGTCGAACGAGGCCGACACGGTGCTGTCGGCGTTGTATTCGATTGATGCGAGGACATGGCCCCACTGAGAGTGTCAGATTCTACCACACGAGTCCAGGACACCCGGACAGAGAGCTCACCTTGACATCGATACCTTCCATGCACAAAGTCCTGAGCTTCCTCCGGCTGGCTCTGATGCCGTCGTTCTCGATTGCCTTCATCAGCTGCCCCGTGACGGCGTCATAGATTGGAAGAACATTGTAAGGGGACTTGCGGAAGTCTATGCTCGGGTCGACCACCGCATCACTCCGGATACGGTCAACTAGTTCCTGTGGTAAGAGGGCCTCCAGCATCGGGAGACCCCAGTGGAGACCCATGGTCCATTCTCGTGGCCGGACATCTGATGATGTTTCTGTATCAAAGATAGTGAAAGTTGTTGCGCAAAAGACGATCGTCCAATGCAGCTGCATTGGACTAGCCCATATCTCGTCACATACCCCCCAGTTTATAAGGACATTTGTCTGTCCGCATAAACTGCTCTTCCGAGAGGGTCCCTCTGCTATTCGTGGCGGTTAATCCCTGGCTATAGCACGTTCGAACTTAAGACCTTCGCGTAGTCATAATCAATAACTAAGTAGGGCGCGAGAAATACGGTTAGCGCCAAATGCCAACGGGGAAGTGCCTAGTGTTGGCTACTAGGCTAGCGAACCAGACTCATAACTGTTGCGCAAAAGACAATCGTCCAATACAGCTGCATTGGACTAGCCCATATCTCGTCACAAAAGTGATACCTGCCTTCTTGAGGCCGTGGGCTATGGCGAGACCACAGATTCCTGCCCCGATAATGAGTATCTGTTTATCTTGACGAGGAGACATTCTGATGGTACGAAGAACTAATTATAAATGTGACAGTCCAAAAGGCAAGTTTAATGAGATTTGGGATCAAAAACACTCGGCAAATATTCTCTACATGCTTTTTTACATCTTGAATATCATATGAAGGGCTACCGAGGCAATTATATAGAGTTGATGTTTGGCCACATAGTCACCGGCCTAATCTTTGAAAGTGATGGGGTCAATGTAAACCTCCTTCGGGACTGCGGGTGTAGGTTGATAGCTATAGCAATAGCCCGGTCCGCCTCGGACCGGAGGCATACGGCCACTAGAAGGAACCAGCTGGCCAAATGGCTAGCCGGGCCGATTCGGCCCAACGGCAATTGGAAGGGACCGTACGCGTATACGCCTAATCCCTTTGGCGTACAACGATAGTTTCCCTTTCGTTCCTTCTGCTAAATATCATTAATAACAATAGCAAATACACTTGTTTTCACCCCTTATTTAAACCTTTTTATATATAAAGATTAACTTACTAATATTAATTAGTAGTTAAATAATTAACTATAGATAACAAGGTAAAAGAAACAAATCTTGCTTTAAAAACCGCTGCAATATTCCTTAAAAAAGGTATACCACTTACAACAATAAGCTTTGTGCTTTTAGCAAAAAACAATAAACAGCTTGCAAAAAAACTTTAGTAAAGTTATTACTAGCAAAAGGCTGTTTTCTTTAATTATTAAAGATAGCTAAGGGACTTTAGTAGAAGTTATTATTAGCAACCCTTTTAGTGCATCTACAACATAAAACAACGTATAAACAACTTTAAGATCTTTTTATAAATGCTGGCAGCTTATTTAGTGCTATACTATACTCTTAAAAAAACAATCAATTCTATATAAAAACACTAAAACCTCTTACAAGGTTATAATAGCAAGCAACCAACTAGCAAACCTCTTTATTAAGTGCTTTTGCCCTTATAAAGATCTTATAATCTTTCTTATCTTTACTATGCAATAAAAATACCAACAGTGCATATATATATAAATATATTAGCAACCTTAAAGCACTCTACACTGCGTTTCAACCCCTTTCCCATTTATTTTCACTTTATTTTCAAGCATATGCATATATGCATAATAACTTAATTTCCCCTTTGCTTTTTACCCCTTACATTTTATTACTATGCTACATTTATCCTAGGAATTTTTATTCCTTAAATTAAGCAACCTAAATTAAACTAATATAGCTAATTTTAGCAATTTAAACAACCCTTTAGTTAAAGAGACAAAAACCCCAGTATTTAACTAAATACACAATACCCAACAGCTTATTTTAATATTAAGCAATCTTCTAGCAGAAATTAAAATCTCCTAGGCAATATAACCTTTACTTAACGCTTGCCTTTAGTATAAAAAAATATAGCTAAGCGTTAGTTAAATTTACCTAAATATAGCAATTACTAAAGTAATTATTACCTATTTTAAATAGTATAATAACAACCTCTTTTACTATTTTTATAAAGATTTTAATAGGTAAACCGCTAATATATTTAACGCTATTCCCTTTAACCTACGCTGCAACCTTAAGCAAGTCTTTTATTAAAATAAGGTTTATATTAAGCAAAATAACGCTTTTATTAAACTATATTTAATAGCCCTTATTATTTATAAAAAACCCTTTAAATAAGACTTAATTAAGCTTTAAAACCAAAAACTTAACCTAAAGTTATATGCTTATAAACGATAGCAAAGCATTTTGCTACTAAAACCTTTTTAACTTCTATAATAAGAGAAAGCGCCTTAGCAAAAGCCTTAGATCTATTAAGAAAAACCTTAGCAAAAACAACTAAACAGCATACAATAAACCATTAAAAAACCCTTAGCATACTTTTAAGTTAAAAAAGCCCTAAAAAGTAGCCTGCAACAAAGCCCTTTGTTATTATTACCTTTGTTACAACCGCAATAAAACCCTTTGCAACCGCTATCTTTATTATATATATAATAAATTATATAATGCCTATAACTAAACCCCTTAAAAGTGCTTTTTTAGTTATATCTGCAATAAAACCCCTTAAGATTGCCTTTAGAACAAGGCCCCTTTGCGTTAGTTTTAATAAACTATATAATAAAACTATAATCGTTGCCCTTTAACCGTTTACATATATTATATAATACCCTATTCCCAATACTAAAACTGCTTATACATTATTACAATCTCTAGCAGTATAACCTATATAAAACCCTTCTTTTACTTAAATACTTAAACAACTATATTAATATTTAAACCTTAACTAGCTTTATAAAGATATATAACCTAGATTAAAAGTATATAAGCAAGCTATATAACCTACTAAATAATAAGCTTAAAACCTTTTTTAATCTTTGCTAGCATACTTAAATCAAGCCTAGCTAGTTTTACGCTGTTTTTCCAAGAATTTTAACCAACTATGCTTAATAATTCTATAAAAGCTATATTACTTATTCTAATACATTTATAAAAGCCTATACTAAGATTAAACAGCATTTTAATACAAAAGTCAACTACTTTTACTACTATATAAACTAAACCTTAACAACCTTTAATAAAACTAAGCAGCAAAATAAAAGAAAAAACCTTTATAAAATCTTTAAAATCTTGCTTAATAAGCTATAATTATGCTAATATATTTTAAAACTAAATTATATAAGCAAATAAGCACTTAAGACCACAATAATCAAAGCTTACTATAAAGTATATAAACTTAAACACGCTTTTTTTTAAGCCTATTATTACCTGCAAAAAGCTATTTTCCAACCTACGCTCCTTAATTAAAACCTACCTTGCCCACAGTCTACAACAGCAATTAACCATTAACAAAGCAGATAATCAATACTATTTAAACCGTTATTATAATAATAACCATAGCAAAGGTAAAGGCTTCTACAGCAGCCCTTATAGCGGCTTTTATCTACGTAATAGTTTCCAAGGCTATAATAGCAACTATTACAATAACCGCCCTCTCTAATAGTATACGCTTTAAAAGAAAAAGTGCTATATATATAGTAAAGAAGATTATTAGTCAATAAAACACTCTTAAGAAAAACGCAATTAATTATATAATTAGTTTATTGCTAACTGCTAGTTTAATAACAATAACCCTAATAGCTTTAAAATATACTTAGCAAGTTACAAAGGTAATAAAGCAAACTAAATATAGCTAGAAGACAAAGTTAACAATAATAATAAAAACTATAAAGAAAAGACCAAAGCCTCTACTTAGCTTGCAAACTAAAGCTTCCTACACCGCCTTACTAGCAACAATGTTTATTTTGCTAATAGCTTTAATATAAACGCTATATAATTTTTTATCAAAGACTACTATATTTAATTACAATTTTAAAGCATACTACCTAATATAAGTGCCGCAAAAGTATTTATAGCTAAAAAAAAGCAGTTTTTTGCCCTATAATAAAAAAACCTTTTTATTAAGCTTGACAAATTAATAATAAAATAAGCTTTAATTAAATTTAGCAAGAGATTAGTAATAAACTTAATTAAAACTATTGCTGTTAACACTTTAATTAAGCGCGTTAACTTTTACATGCTAAATACTTTAACGCCCTTTTTACTTTGCTTTATAAATATAAACTGCTTATGCATTTAATTTAATAACTTAATAAACCAACTTATTTATAACAATAAAACTATCTTTATTATATATAAATAAGGTTACTTATGGTTTTTTCTAAGTAAAAAGAAATAAGCAAGCGTCTTTTTTATAAAAACAGAGCTATAACGCCTTTATTGTTACTTTAGCTACCTAGCAATATACCAATTTTACTAGCTACTTAAAAAGGCTAGTTATAATAACATTAATAAAAATATACTATAATTAATTAAAAAGTTTTATTATTATTGCCAATTGTATAGCAACGCCCCCCAGCGCTTTAAGTTTACCTTAAAAGACAATTATAAGTTTAATTACAAAATCCTCGCAAATGTTATATATTTTAAAAGTTGCCCTATTCTTTATATTTTAAACTTTTTAACAGCTTTCTATAGCAGCTATTTCCTTTTATCTCTATCGGCTAAAGATACTTAGAAAGCCCTACGCTTATTATAGATTAATACTTATTAAAAACCTCCTAATGTAATTATATATAATATTAACACTAATTTTACCTTTACAAAGTTTAGATTAAAAGCTAGGCTAATAGAAATTATATATAAACAAGTCTCTGTTAAAGCTTACTAGTTAATTAGCAAACTAAAACAATACTATGCTTTACTCTAATAAGCCTTTAATATCTTATACAATAAGCTTTATAATATAATATCTAACAAAGCAATCTTACAAATAGCCCTTAAAGCTATTAATAATATTATTAAACCTTATAAACTTGTTTTTACCCTTTTTATTTTTAGCGCATACTCTTAAATAACAACTAATTTAGCCCTATCGCTATTAATTGTTAAGAAAGCTAAGGCAGTATAAAAAGCTATAAAAATATTATGCAAAGCAGTAGCTAAATGCTAAGTAAAAGGCGCCCTTAATACTTAAAATAAACTATTTACTGTAAACATACTTAAGCTTTTACTTTAAAGTAAGATATAAGTTTAGCAAGAGAAAAACAGCTAGTAAAAGCTTTATAAGATCGCGGCTATTAATAATTACAATGTTACCCTTAAAATGCCTAACAAGCCTGCTACCTTTAAATTAACCATTCTTTAACTTTACTATCGCAATCCTAATACCTCTATTCCTTTTCTTCCCCTAGCAACCACCTATTGCAACTTTAATATTAATACTTTTCTTTTTCCCTTAGCAACTAATAATAAAAACTATTAACCCTTTAACAATACTGCTAATGCCATTAGTGCTATTAGCAATATAATTATAATTGCTATAAAACCTAAGCAAAGGAAATAATCTCCCAGCTTAAAGAATAAGCTAGCTAACGCCTTTCTAACAAGAAAAGAAAAAAACAATTATAATCTTATTATTAAGTTAAGAAATAATAGCATTATAATAACCTTAAGCAAGCTGTTTAAAGCGTTTAACGCCTAAAAAGTAAATAACCTTATTAGCTATAGCGTTTTTAGCTTTAAACGCTACAGCAAAGCTAGGTATAATAGCCATTGCATCTTTAAAGCCTATATAGTATAAAAAGTTAAGGGCAAAACTACTAAGCCCTATAAAAAGTTACGCTTAATTATACAAAGCTATAATAATAATAAAAAAGCATTTATTCTAATGCAATCCCTTATAATTTAATATGTTAGCTAGTAATTAATTTTAGCCTTTGCGCCATTATTATTGCAAGGCAGCATAATGCTATTATTATACAATATTACCTAAGCATATCTATAATCATAAACTAAATTTATATATATTATACTAGCTGCTGTTTTAGCTGCTTTATAAATTAAATACCCTTAGAACACTATTATTAAGGTAATTAAGCTATTTTATAGTATTACTAAAGTAGGCGTTTATTAGTTTACTATATATTAAAGCTATTATTAAAAAAAGCTTAATATATTAACCTTAACCTATAACTTATATCTTTTAATTACTAATAAACCTCTAAAGACTTTTAGCCTTGTTAGTATATAAACTAATAATACTTTTATCTTAGCTATGTTAGCTTTTTTAGCATTAAAAGACTAAAAGTTGCAAAAGGCTTAGTTTAAAGCTAAGCCTAAAACCTTCCTTTCCCTTAATACTGCTTTAAATTTCAACGGCGCTATATTAACGATAAACGAAGCTAAGCTAAACTTAAAGCAAAAGGGTTAAAGCACTAAGATTATTCTTATTAATCCTAAGTTAGCTAACCAAGCTTAATAATATATAAAGCAATGTGCCTATAATGCTTATATTGCCTTAATTTGCTAACTAAAGGCCTTTTTTAACTTATCTATTGCTGCTTAGATTTAAAACTCTAATAAAGGCAACTATATAAAGCTTAATAGTCGCCTATAGTAGCAATTTAGTAACTTATTAAAAAAGCTATGATATATCTCCTTTAATCTAGCAACGGCTAAGCTTTTTACATTTGCTGACAGCTTTTTAGCTAGCAACAAAGATTTAAGCTTTTAGATTAGGTTTATTTTAGCGATTGGAAATAAAACCGATACTAACGGTTAATTTACGTTAATAAAAAACCTTGTGTACTAAAGTTTTACTAAGTGTAAAAGGGTTACTTGGAGCTCTTTAGCGTTAAAGATTTACAAAACTATTAACGCTTTTAATATTAGTCTTTTAATAAAGACAATGCTTTGCCTAATAACTAATAAACTTAGCCTTTCTATAATGCCTTTAGTCGTTTATATAAACTTATATTTTTTATATAAGTGCCTAGTTAAATTAAGTATAACTAAAGAAAAAAGGCTAATAATTAATATAATAACTTTATATTAATTGTATAAATGGCGCAAGATTACAAAGATATAATGGGTTAATAGCAATAATAACCCCGCTAATGCTATAATAAAAGCTACACTAAATAAAGCGTTAAAATGCCTAGTTAACAATAATAAGTTAATAGTATAAGTAAAGGGTTTTATTTAAAGGCTTATAAACTAGGCAATAAGTGTGTTTTTTTTATATAGTACAACTATTACTTGTTTCTTTTTTATTTAGGCAATTGGTTGCCTATGGCTTAAGTTTTAAACCAATCTTTTAAAGCGTATAATAAGGGGTTACAAGCCGATACAAAAGACTGCTAGTATAGGTTAATAGCTATAGCAATAGCCTAGTCTGCCTTGGACTAAAGACATACAGCTACTAAAAGAAACCAGCTAGCCAAATGGCTAGCCAGGCCAATTCGGCCCAACGGCAATTAGAAAAAACCGTACGCGTATACGCCTAATCCCTTTGGCGTACAACGATAGTTTCCCTTCCGTTCCTTCTGCTAGACATTATCAACAACAATAGCAAATACACTCGTTTTCACCCCCCATTCAGACCTCTTCGTATACGGAGATTGACTTACCAACAGCGGGCTTAAATCCGCCGTACCACCCTGCCCGTGACTTGGACGATGTCGAAATTTGTAAGAGAGATTTGACAGCTCAGGCTATCAGGTGACATTTGGAAACCAGAGGCGAACCTCCATGGCACGTATGTCGGGCTAACCACGGATGTATCGTCCCGAGGTCATTTGCTGGGGATCAGCACCCTTTCAAGGTTTCGCTCTTCGGCTTCTCAACCGAGCCGCGAGCGTCGAACCCACTCGGTGTTTGTGCTCAAGCAACAGTGAGAGCAACCTTGAAAGCATGTTGAGTAACTCCGGAACTCAGCAACTGTGAGCGGATGATTTTGTTAATGGTGTGTAGTACTAGAGTCATTGGTCTGGTGTCTTGCAAGGCCTCGCAAGGTTTGTCCGGCACCTAGGGAGTTTCCTACTGCTAATTGCACCTGAGATGTTCGACGCCGGGGCCGTGATGACATTGCTTGCTATGCTGCTACGAGCGCTTTGAATCCTTCTCTTTCCATTTGATTCTTCCATTTTTTCTCTTCCTTTTTTTCTCTTCCAGCTTGCTTCGGGGGATGAAGTAGGGAGGCGACCCTTCCTCCCACCCTTGACTCTCACATCCCTGTTGCCGATCTCACTATGTCGATCTGCGGGAGATGGAAAGCTTAAACCGTCCACGTTTTATCGCGTCGACACGCGTCGAAACGCGTCTTCAAGGTATCAACTCGATATTTATTGCATCCAACCCACCATCAGAGTCCAGAAACCTTTTGACTCAACACCCGTTGGCGGTCTTTTGTACACCAGAGCTCCAAATTCATTCATCTTCCGTCGACCAGTCGAAGAATCGCGGCAATAATCCCGGCCAAAGGACATCCAAAATGGCACCAAGACTTCCAAGGTTGATCCGAACACCAACACTCGCGAGGAGTTCACCATGGCCGCTCTGAACAACCCGATCCCCGACGACGCCGATCCGAAGTGCAAGGAGTTGAACCAGACGCTGAAGGACCTCATGCTGAAGCTCCTCAACCACGACGCCATGTGTGCCAACAAGACTCAGCCCTTTATGACGCCTGCCGCCAACAAGACTCGCGTTTACTTCCTGTGGGACTCGGTCAGCCGCACACTGGTACGAGCGACCGCTTTCTCTCTGCTATACCCGGACGTTGCCGGTCGGAGGCTGACAGCTCACACAGAACAACCTGTACACGGTCCCCCCGCAGCTGCAAGCGAGCGGCGGCTGGAACTCGAGCGTCGAGAAGCAGTGGCAGATGGAGTGTCTTGCCAAGTCCAAGTTCGTGGCTTCGTTGATGCTGCCGGATGCAGGATCCGATCCCATGACCATGATGATGAACTCGATGATGGCGCAGGATGGAGAGGAGACACCGGAGCTTGGTGAAGACATCAAGCAGTTGGCTCAGAAACTGCACGATATTTGATCCGTCAAGCAAAAGGCCCCGGTGATTCACAACATTAAAGCGACTCGGGGTCAAAGCAAACCACGAGGGTGGCTCGACTTGCCGCCAGTCTTGGCTGACTTTCTTGCTTCGATGATGCTTTTGGCTCGCGCGATGACTGTCATCCTACTATGTAGATACCTATTCAGAGAATCTGAGCTTTCAGGCCCCACGCCCCTGTTCACAGCTTCGCAAAGTCATTATTAGCTTCTTCTTGTTGGGACGAAGGCTCAGGGTTAGGAGTTTCTATACCTATTCCAGTGTCCAACCCAGCCTATGATGGGTCATCAATAGAGGCCAGATCATTAAATGGCACAGGTAAGATCAATGTTGTTAAGTCAATAGGCTAATTCATCGTGTAGAGGCCTTTAATTGCCAACAACCAATTGTGGCTGAATTGCCTAGACTAAGTGGCTGGAAGGCTGTCGTATTTCGAGGTCTTCGTGCCCAGCGCCACAACATCTGAGTCGTCTGGCTGCATATGCCCCATCACATATTTTCGTATCGCAAGAGATACCCGCGATCACAGTTCGCGTCATGTCACGTTGATCATTGCGATTGACTTGCGGTGGATACTCCAGATCGGTGGTTTTCCGGGTACTGTAAGCCGTTTTGGGCATGACATGTACTGTATGCTGAGTGATATTGAGAACGGGCCCGGATCGAGCCCCCATGGCCCGGCAGGCCCCTACTCCCACTTTCAAGCAAGTGAGTGGCTCTACTTTTCCGTGTAATCTCCCGAATCGTATATTCTCCCGAATCGTTTACCGATTTGCCACACAAGTTCCAGCTAGTTAGCATTTCTTCTTTGCTAACAACATAACGCGTTTTAAAGCTAGCAAGGTAATTATTATAAACTTTGCTATATATTTAATTATATAGCAGTATTATTAAAACTATTATAGCTATTTACTAAGCTTTTGTTTAGCAGCCTAGCTAGCGTAGAGGCGTTACAGCTTACTAGCTTTTAGCACTAATTAAATCGCTGGGTTTAAAGCGTTTAAATAGCCACAGCTGCATCTTATTTAAATATATATAATCTTAGTCTACGATAATAATTCCTATTTATAAAGGTGCAGCTATATAGGAAGTAAAATGCTGTATAAGGCTTAAATAATATTATAATTTTATTTGCTAGCTAAGTATTATAAAAGAAGGATAAATAAGATATTAGGCTTATTTATATGCAAAGTAGTGCTTTTTTTAGCAGACTTTTAAACTTAGCTAGGGCTTATAACCCTAGCCTTTTACATATCCCTTTTCTCTTAGGAATAAAAAGTAAACTTAGCAAAGCTATTTAGGGATAATAGAGCAAAAATGCTTATTATTGCAACTATGCTTAAGCTAGCTTTTTTTAATAATATTAGTATTAGCAATATAAAATAATGCTAATAATCTAAAGTAAGCACTAAGTAATAAAAAGCTGTTTTTTTTGTTTTTAAATTTTTTATGCCTTTTTTCTTACATATTAAAAACTAGCTAATTATATAATTATAAACTTATTATAACTAAAGCAAAAAGCAGCTAGCTAAGGCTATTATTAGCTTTAATTAATGTTTTTATAATTGTTTTATTATACTTATAAGTTTTACTTATACTTTAAAACCAGCTTGCTATATTATTAGTTAAAGTTTATCCTAGCAAAGCTTTCTTATTATTAGGCAGCTAAAAAGGCTAATTTTAAAGTGCTAAGTAAGTTTAACCTTTGTTAAAGCTACTAACTCTAAAGCTTAAGGTAAGCTAAAGACTATTTAAGTTTTAAGTTTAACTTAAGGTTAATCTAGCCCTTTGTTAAGCTTATTTTTTAAGTAAAAAAATGTTTTTTTTAATTTTATTAATTTTTTAATAGCTTTTAAAACTTTATAACTTAGCTACTATTAAGGGTTTTAGCCCTTTCCTACCTTAGTTATAAAAAGTACTATTATTAACTTATTTCTTTTTTGCCTTTTTAACAATTTAGATAATTGCGCTTAAAATAGCCTTTTTTTTATATTTATAGCATATTTTTATTATTATTATTGCTATTATTATAATATTTATATTTATTAGGTTTTTAAAAGTTATTATTATTTTATATTTAGTAATAATTGCAAAAACTTTATTATAAGCTTAAAGCAATATTAAAAAGTCTTTATATTAAGCTAGTTACTTTTTTATTTTTTATTAAGTTAAGCTTAGGCTATTTTGCCTAAGCTAGCTGCTAAAAGCATAATCTTATAATTATTTAGCTAAGCTTTTGCTTAAGCTATATAAAAAAGCCTATTATGCTACATAAAATACTTTGCTATAGTTTTTTAGTTTTACTGCTAAATTATAACTAAGCTAAGCTTAGCTTTTTATTATTTATAGATATCTCTAAAGCTTTTTTTAATAAGGCTAAAAAATGCTTTAAAGTTTAGTAAAATTATTATAATTGCTATTATTAAGGTTTTAATATATAGTATAAATTAGTTTTAAAAACTCTTAAGATAATTAAAAATATAAAAGAACTAAGCAAATTAATTGCTAATTGCGTTTTTATTAATAGCAAGCTTTTTATAAATTTTAATAAGCTAAGCATTAAAAAGCTTTTATAATATTAATTTTTTTATATAAGGAAAAAAGTGCTAAGAACTTAATTTAGCTATTGTTATTATTATATAATTGCTTAAGGTTAAAGGCAAAAGAAGATAAAATTAATACAAAAGTGCAGCTATATAAAAAGTAAAACATTATATAAGGCTTAAATAATATTATAATTTTATTTATTAGCTAATTATTATAAAGAAAGGATAAAGGAATCACTAGGCTTATTTATATGCAAAGCAGTGCTTTTTTAACAGACTCTTAAACTTGGCTAAGGCTTATAGCCTTAGCCTTTTATATATATAAGGTTTATTTCTTATAAAAACTTGCTTTACAAAGTATTGCTACTGTAAGTAAAAAGAGAAACACCCCTTCTTCTTTAAAAAAGAAATCTTAAAAACCCTAATAATAAAAAAGAGAAAAGAGAGGAAAGTATTAGGTAGATTTTCAAAAAAACACATTATAAAAACGCCTGCCTTTGTTAACTAAAAGGTTTAAAGCAACAAAACTTGCTAATAATAAATAAAACTAGTGCAAATTTTACAATGCTTAAAAGCTACTTTTACTTTTAATTAAGTATTAGGTTTTACTTTTATATATAAGTTTTTAAATCGCTTATTAATTTGCTACTAAGGTTTTAGCTAAGTAGCATTTTTTTTTAAAACTATAATATATTATAAAGCTAACAAAGCTTTTAAAACTAATTAAAATAAGC
>JALRMF010000544.1:0-25917 GCA_026120015.1 Dendrostoma leiphaemia
AATAATAAAAGAAAGTATATAATTATATAGCTAGCAAAAAGAAAAAAACTGCTAGTGTAGGTTTATAGCTAAAAGAAAAAACTAAGCTTATATTTGTTTAATTAAAAGATTAGTCTGCTGTAGACTAGCGCTAGCTAGCTATAGCTAATGCAGAATAAAGGGAGATATAAGCTACCTTTTATAGCCTTATTCCCCAATATAAATAGCCTCTCTTCCTAGCCTCTCTTTCTTTTAACTACCACTAACGAATAAATAAACTGCATAACCTAATAGTGCATTATTTAACTAAGTAAGACCCTAAGCTAGTGCAAAACAAAGAGGGACATAAGCTACCTTTTATAGCTTTATTCCCTAACATAAATAGCCTTTTTTTCTTCTAACTACTACTAATAAACAAATAAACTATATAACCTAATAGTGCACTATTTAACTAAGTAAAACTCTACTAATAAATATATATTATTATATACTTAAGTTAGTATTTATTATTTTTTTACTTTTATTAATTTATACTTGCTAGTTATAAATACTAATTAGTGTTAAATAAAGTTATATATATATATTATTTCTAAGCTAAGGTTTTAGCATTTAGTTTTAAGCTTTAATTAAAGCGCATAAGGTATAAATAATAAAAATAAATATTATTATAACTTATATAATATGCAGGTTATAAAACAAGCTAATAAGCTATATAAGATAAAATAGCAAAACCTAACGTTTTTGCTGCGGAAAAATATCTTTTATATTAAATATGCTTATATTAGCTAAACACTAAAGTTAAGGTTTAAATTGCAAAAACTAACAAATAGTTTATATAAACTATATTTTAAACCACAGCAGTTAACTAGCAACTTTAATAATCTAAAACTAAAAAGCTAAATATATATTTAAATATATTTTTTACTATTAAATAAATTTAGTAAATAGCTCTTTAGTTATTAATCTAAGTATTTAGTTTATGTACTAAATAGCTTTATAGCTAGTGATTATTTCGCTTAATATAAAACAATAGTGTTTTTATACTATAATTAGTATACTTTTTTAACTATTTTTGCTAATATAAACCCTTTAGCACTCTAGGAACCTATAAGACCCAGCAGTGATTATTACGTTAATAGTAGAGTTTAGTAAGCAAAGGTTTTATAGATTAAATTAACATTGAAATCTAGCTAGTTTTAGAGCAATTAATCAACGTTAATAAATAAATAGTAAAGCTTCTAAGAAATTTCCGTTTTAGTTTTAGCTTTAGAGATTTTTAGAAGAATATTATTTACTTAGAAAAGTTTAAGCTATAAAAAGCAGGCTAAGAAAGGTAAAGTAAGTAGATTAGTTAGGCTAGCTAATAAAGTAAAATTAATGTTAAAAGAGAAATTTGCTTAGCTAAAATCTATAGTAGATTTGTTTATATATATACTAAGGTATGCCGTTTGTTTCTTTTTGCTTATAATACAAGGCTTTATTTTATTATAAGTAAGACTTTAAAACTAAAATATTAAATAAAGCTATTTTTAATTATTTTATAAACTCTTTTTATAAATAAACTTCTAAGTATAATTTTCTTTTAAAATATAAAGTTAAAATAATAAAACTCTTTTTTTAAATGCTTTAGCCTTTTTCTCTATTACTATTACTATAATAAAACTTTAGCAAAATTTATAAGTAGCATTTATAAAACAAAATAAAGAGATAAATTAAAACTTAAAACTTAATAACAAAGCTTTTAAATTTATTTGCATTAAAAAGTAGCTAATAAATAATTTTCTTAAAATTATAAAGAAAATATTAGCTTTATATTAGCTCTTAAAGCATATTTTTTCTAATAAAGGCAAAATATAGCAAAGGTGTTTTAATAGCAAAGTTTAGGTTTAAAAAAAAGAAAAGATTTATTAAAAGAAATATTTAATTACAGTTTTTAGTAAAAAGCAGCTTGCGCAAAAGGTTAATTGCAAAGCTTTATTTTTATTATTATAAAACAAGTGGATTAGTTAGGCTAGCTAACAGAGTAAAAATAATGTTAAAAGAGAAATCTATCTAGCTAAAATCTATAACATAGTTGTACAGTAAGTCGCGCGCGACAGTAAATCGCGCACTTTTTTCATTTTACAATACATACCTTTTTAACCTGCAGTTTCTCTATAATAAACAATAGCTAGCTTACTCTAAGAAAACCAAATTATTGCCGCAATCAAAGCAATTAGATTATTAAAAAGAATAAGTTAAAATTACGCTGCTGCACTCTATAACATTTTACCTATTATACTTTGCAATTATATTAATAGCAAAGATGTAAAAGCAAATATTTAACTACTAATATAAAAATTAACTATAATTAAAAAAAAGGCTCTTATTTATTATATTTTTAATTAAAATATATATAGAATTTTGCCCTAGGTTAAAAATATAAGAAATATAGCTAATTATTTCCTGGCAATGTATAGTAGCAGATGCATTAAGATGCATTAGGCACAATGCTTTATTTAATAACGCCTAAAGCTTAGAATATGCGTTAATTGTGCATATAACTATTAAAAAGCCCTCTGCAAAAATCCAAAAAGAATTAGCGATTAGTTTTGCCTGGTTGTAAATATAAAGGCAAAGTATAGTATTTAAAACTGTGATTTCTACAACTTTAACAAGACTAGCTTTATAATAGGCATAATTTAACTATCTTTAATAGTTACGCGTTTAAGTTATATTAGAAAACTAAAATTAATCCAGCTTAGCAATTAAAAATAGGCAATAGCAATTATTTATATTAGTAATAATAAATATATAATGCCGCCGTTTTTAATCCTTTAAAGCTACTACCACTTTACCTAATAATATACACAAATTAACCTTTCTAGCAATTAAATAATCTAAATAACTTTTAATAAATAGATAAATAATAAGATAGGTATATAATAGCTGCAGTATTTTGATAAATATTTTAAACTGCGTAGAAAAGGCGCTTATAGAATAATTATGCTTAATAGCTACAAAAGCTATATTAGTGTAGAATTTAAAGCCTATTGCAAAGAGAATAACATTATTCTACTTTAATTACTTGCTTATTTATTTTATTTAACCTAGCCTTTTAATATAAGTTGTTTTAATATTTTAAAGTTAAGATATAACAACTAAATTAATCTTTTTATTAAAGCTAATATTACTTATATCACTAAGGTAAAGTTTCTAACCGCTTTTAAAGCTATATTTCTTATAATAATAACTAAAAAAAACGTTAATAGATTATTTAAAGGGGCTAAACTTATCCCTTTTAACCTAAATGCTGTTATTTCAAAGCTAGATATTAAGTTGCAGATACTAATACCTCTTTAAATCCTCTTTAAGCTTACTTTTTCTTTTAACTTGCAAATGCTTTATAATCTTAATAAAGTAGTATTGCAATCTAAATTAATTAAAACTAAGATTATAAATTACTAAGGAAGCTTTCTAATATTAATTTTTTATGCTATAAATTATTTTTTAAAAAAGGCATAAGAAATTACACATTAGTTAACCTTAATAAAGTTTAAAGTATATACTCTTTAAAAAGCAAATATAGCACTTAGAAAAAGGCATAGAGCTAAAAAAACTCAATTGCAAAATAAAGGAGATAATTCTATATTTAATAATAAGAAGATTTTAGCTAAGAAAGGTATAGTTAATAAGCAATTAGGGAAAGAAGAGAAAAATAGTGGTTTATTAAAACAAAAGCAAGCGGCTGGTTAGGCCTATAAAATTTGTTGCAAGTCTGGCTATAATGCGCAAACCTATCTAAAGGCTAAAGATATAAGTAAAAATAATAGTTTCAAATAGTTTTAATTAATTTTAGGCGTTGGTGTAGAGTTTTAATTAATTAAACTTATAAGATATAACAAAAGTGCGCAACTCACTATTACGCGCAACTCACTGTATAACTACGTTATATATATTTAAAATTAAATAAGTATATTAAGTTATAATATTTAACCTTTTATTATATTAAAAAAAGACTAGCAATGCTACTTTTTGCAATTTTGCTATAGAAAATAAAGTTTAAAATATATGGCAAAATAAGATAGCAAATTGCAAATAACTATTAGCTAGATAATTAAAATATAAAGATATTTTTGCTGTTTTTATTTTAGGCACAGTAGAGCTTGTTTTTTACTATGCTGGAGGTACTTTGAAAAGAAACGCATCTCGGCAGAGGGGACGGCAGAAGCGAAATCCTGCTGTGCTGGACGTTTCTGCCGGCTAAGAAACAGGCTCTCAGCTCTGGGCCCAATCTATTGACTGCACACAGGCCTTGGTTTGTTGTTCCAGGCCGGGCAGGGTAAGGCTGATGTCAGCGGTGTCGGAACGGGCCAGGGCTCGCAGACCGCGAGCACAGAGCTTGAAGATGCACTTGGGCAAGCACCACTCTGTGCCAATCAATCTCTGCTCGCTAGCTCAACAGGGTAATTCGTAGTGCGTTGCAGGGTCGAGCCGGCGCCTCGGCACGTAGTCCGTCTGTACCATTAGCAGTATTGTGTTCGGACCACTTGGCCGTGGAAATTAATAATGAACAAGTTAGCCCTGCGGAGCCCTCGAAGCTGCGGCTGATGGTGAGGGAAACAAAGAGAGAAGCCAGAGCCACAACTAGATGAGATGGAGACCGCGCTTGGGAAGACGAGATGCTCATGGAAGCGGAGATGGTGAGATCGAATCGTCGAGATGCTGCAGCTAGGACAGATGCGGGTGACATTCGTGTGATTGTGTCGGGGTCTGTCTCCCCACGGCTGCATGCGGGTGTTGGTGATGATTTTGATGTCTTCACTGCCTCCTGCACGAACTGTAGGTTGGGACAACATTATGCAATATATTTCCTTGCTCTCGAGTCGCGTGTCAAGGTACCGTGTCCGTCCCTGCGCAGGTACCGACGATGGAATGGATTGGAAAGGGGAAAGAACAGGTACGAGATACAAGGTACAAGGTGTAAAAGTGCCTTATGCTATCCACCTGCGAACCCCTGCTTACTAGTAGCAGCCCAGCAGCCCAAGTCCCACCCCCTCAAGAAAAAAAAAGGCAAGGCAGCGCGCAAAGAGTTGCATAGATGATGGACACGGTGCACCAATGCAGTCGCGCAGTCAATATATTTTACTTCATGGAATGCACCCATCGCATGTTTCCTCCAATGCGGCTCGGGAATAGAAGAGGAGTGTGAGATCCATCCAGCCTGGAACTGAGGCCCGTGAGGCGAGGCCTGCACGTGCACAGGAAGCTGGCCTCCTCGCAGCTCGGCCTCGGAGGTTTTTAACGTCCCGGCGCTGCAAAGTCTTCATTCATGGTGTGCTGGCATAGTGTACCTACATGGTAGTGTGGTTGCCGCTCAGG
The DNA here is from genome assembly GCA_026120015.1 of Dendrostoma leiphaemia. Taxonomy (NCBI): domain Eukaryota; kingdom Fungi; phylum Ascomycota; class Sordariomycetes; order Diaporthales; family Erythrogloeaceae; genus Dendrostoma; species Dendrostoma leiphaemia. Next base: position 5,341 of record JALRMF010000544.1, read on the forward strand.
TGCAGCAGGAGCAGCAGTAGCCAGGAGTTCGCACTTGCAGTCTGATGCAGTGTTGGCTTCATTATCAGGTGTGTGGGTTCTGCATTGGAAGGAGGCAGAGCAGGCAGAAGAGGCAGGCACATCTGGCACCGCAGGCATTTGCAGGCATTGCAGCACGCTTCGGCACCGGTCTCGGCAACCCGGCAAAAGAGAGAGAGATTTTCGAAGACCCTATCCCTTCTTGCTGGGCTGTCCGCATTACGAAGTGCTCCGTGGCGCCTCTGCACATCCTCATCAAAATACCGTCGCGTACGCATGAAATCCGCTTTTTCCAATGTAGAGCTTCTATGCACAGCCCAGAGTCAATAATCAAGAGTCGAGTCAAGAAGTCAGGGCCAGGGCTGATGTTTGCAATCGCTCGTCGGTTCTTTCCCCATTGCTATTCATGGAAACGGGCCTTGCCAACCCAGAACCAGGAACCAGTCCTGCTTTTCCAAAGTCTTTTCACTCTGGCGCGGTTCTGGCAGACGAGGGTTCCCCGAGCGGCGCCACTCATGATCATCGCTGCCCTGCAGCTCATCTCGTGCCGTGCCCCGCCCACAGCTCATGTCAGGGCACCACTTGCATCACACGGTCCCCACTGCCTCCCGGCCAAGATCTGCAATATGATCCGCGACCATGGATTCTTGCCAGCACATCTATCACAGGGCTGCCAGGTCGGCCCAGCCAGCCCAGCAGCACGTTGAGAGGCGATGGACTATTCCAGGAAGAAGAAACAAAACGTCACCGATAACTCCTGCACTAGAGAAGGATATGCACACAGTACTGTACCATTACTGCCACTGTCATCATTGTACTTCATCACTTACCCTGTCAACCCTCAGCTCTGCCTGCTCGGCTCGCACCATTGACGGCGAAACCTGTATTCAGCCCCGGCAGAGGCAAAGAAGAAAGAGAACGGCGACAACAGGCGCCAATCCCACCTGGCAGCTTCTGCAGAGACGATTCTGGAAGTCCTCCAACGCCAGCCAGCATTCTCGTATACCAGATCCCGCGCTGTCGGGCCCGCCGTTCGTACCAACTACTATGTCGTGCAGCTGCATCTCTGGTTCGGCTCGTTGCACCAGCCAGCCCGCCGGCCCGTAGGCTTGTCAAAATTCTCCTGCCCTACAAGCCTTTTGCGCTCCACGCCAAGAGTGACTGCACAGCCTCGCCGAATTTCCCATGCATGTGTGCCGTCGCACCAGCTGAGGACCATTCGCGAGCTTGCACTGCGTCGGCTCGATAGCTCCAAATTCTCGGTCGGGCGGTCACAGAGCTCTGATCTCGTCTTGTTCGCCGCCGGCTTGACGACTCTCCCTGCATATGCAAGATCCTTTTACTGAGACTTCGTCCGAGGACCTACATACTTGGCATGCGTCGCACCACGCAGCGACCATCCGATCCTGCTGCAGTCAGCTCATCCACACTGACGGCTCCGACCGCCTGGCGGTGAACATGCCGTTAGCTAGTATGGCTAGTGGCCCTCTTGCCCCTGGGAACCGCGGCTGATTGGAAATTCCGCACTGGCGTCTCATTGGCCCCTCTTCGATGTGGCACGTCGCTATGTCCCTCTCGTGGCAGGCCTGCAGCCCGTTGCGGTAGACGCCTTGCCCGCTTCCTGGCTAGGCGCAAATTATCTTGAGCGGGAGACCAGGCCGTCTCTGTGAGGCCGAACGCCGCCCATATGCAACGGACACCAGTCTTCGTCGGTGTGGCGCACGAGGTGGATGTTGTGGCCCGCAACAAAGAACGGTCGGAAATTCATCTCACATCCTGGATAGACATAAGTGCTGCCAAAGCTGATCTTGTATACTCACCATTGGTGCTTTCACGGCTGCTAGGCCTTGGACTGTGCTTTCATTCAGAGACAACAGCACCACGCCCAGATCTCAAGCGAAGAGACCACGTCTTCCCGTGGTCCCTAGGATGGGGCAGTTGCTAGGCGCTACCCAGATACCCTGTACGAGGAAAGACCACAAGTTCCTTTGGTCGGGGGCCCTATGAGCAACAGGACACACACAACTCCGTCTAGACATGCGGTATTTCCATTCGTCTTTCGCAAAAACCATCTCGCAGCGGATTGGCATTCCACGGGGCAGTATCTCATTGAATGTCGTCCATTTGAAGTCTATCTACCCACGACCTTCACCCAACCAGATAGGGATATGAGGAAAGTCGTATATCGTCCCTCTTGTCGCTGCCTGTCAGACCTTCCGCGCACAATTGGTCCATGCTAGAGGTACTCGTGGCCGGGGTTCGGCATCGTGACGTGTGGAATCCCTGGAGACCTCGGAAGACGTAGTATAACAGACTTGTTTAGGTGCAGCAAACCAAGCCTACGTGTTACTGCCAAAAGACATGAATAGAACAACTGCTATGCTTAAGTAAGTGTTCCATCCCGTACCCATACGGCCGTGCCGTCACATCCCCCGCTTAAGCCTTCCCTTCTAAAACTCTAGCACTGAAAGAGCAGACTTAAGATGTGCTTTGGTAGACTGTTGCCTCTATACTACAGGTCTTTGCCCTACTCACAGCAGGACTAGAGTGTTGCCCAGTCCCTCATATGCGCTGTTGCTTATTTGTTTAAAGTAGCCTAAGGGCCTTTTCCATTTAAGTACCTATATAACCTGTATAATTTCTACCTTTCCTTTAATAGGTACTTAGTCAAAGTTCTTTTAAGTTTGGCTGCAAGTGGCTTTTTCATAAAGACGAGTCACTGGTGTGCAATGCTAGATGGCCGACATGTACCTTAGGCTTAGCATGGTCGGTGACGCGTCTTTGCACCTGGGGAGCCAGCGAAATTTATTTTGCAGAACACATATACTAGGCGATTATAGCGATAGACTGTCAATTCAAGAGGCCCACCCTTTATGATTTCGTACGTTTTGCCGCTGGTACTAGATCTGGAGGCGCCTCTTGTATCGTGGCGTTCTAGGGTCCAGGTGCTCATCTGCTTCCAGTGAAGAAAATGACGGATCGAAAACATTTTTCTCACGCTCTCTGAACTCTCTCAGGGCGACGAAGGAGTCAGCAGGGGGCTCTTCATCTTCCCTCCATATTATATCCAGACGAGGACTCAGTGGATCTCCTGAGTCAGCGTCTGGATCCTCGCCTGAGGCTCCGCCTGCGTCCTTGTCTGGTGGCCTTTCCTCCGGGTCTATCCGATGAGGCTACTCTGAAACGCGATCTATTAATTCTGGAGGAAAACCTTCCCCGACCGCATCGTCAAGCAATTCCGTTGGCCACATGTTCTCTCTCCTCAATCTGACAATGAGGCACGCTCCGAAATGCAAACACCCACCCGACAAAATGTCAACGTCACATCGTTTTTGCAAATGTGTGCGCAGGATACCTCGAAAGTGACTTGCCGTTGCAGACCTCGATATGAGAATACTAGCATCCTGAGTCCCCAGCAGATGCGACAAACACCTCCCTAATTGTGGCGCTTTCCAGTCGTTGGACCACCCACAAGCCACTGTATCGAGCAAGTATAGCAAGACGCCGAACCATGCAGGCATCTCCACGGAATGGGCAGTCGTCCTGATGCCAGCTGTCAATATGGGTCTTTGCTCTCAACAAAAATTCCAATGATTTCAAAGCTCGAGTTGCATGAAGAGCTTTCGCTCGATTCGACGAGCAGGGTTCTTTTGGCGAGCTGTTCTCGATATCCTGAGGCAGTGTTGCGTCCAACATAGATTCAAGTATGGCAGCCGCTACTTGAGAGCGCGCGCCTGAAGTTGCCGTGCGCAATCCATCAAGAAGCTCTGTCGTTGTGTGAAGTGGAAGGAAGCCAAAGCGCACAGCCGAAGGTCTAAGGTAGTAAGGTGTCATCTGCAGCTTGAGAGCCACGTAATTCCACAGATTGCAGCGGAGGAGGAGGATTTGGCACATTGCGGCAGCATCTGTGTTGGGGGTAAGTCTTCCGTAGCCTTGGGAAATCTCACTAGTCCTCTGCAGAACAGCTCAACGGTGACTGAAACAACGTCGTCCAGGACGTTGTAGGCTGCCTCAACGACGTGCGGCTCGGTTTTGCTGTGCGCCTCCAGGTCTGCGACGAAAACAAGAATGCGGCTTATGTGGTTCACAAGCGGACCCGCCCAGTTGCCTTCTGATGCACGATATTCGACGAGTTGAAGACCATCCTCGGGATGTTTGATCCAGGCAAGCTCGGGCCTTGATTATAGGAATCCCAGCGTTGAAACGTGGCTTGACCTTTCCTTCGAGATAAGATTCCATGTCCACGGTTTCCAGCCGGTCAGCGACGGTTGGATGGATGAATTGGACATGACCGGTGGTATCGACCTCGAGGAGGCCTTTGCAAAAAGCAAGGAGGCGGCGTGCAGTTCGACGTCGGACTGTTGAGAAGTAGTCCCGGGTCCAAGAGCAGATTGGCTCCCCCGTGGCAAAGGCGGCGTCAGTGTATTCCTGCTCATGAAGGTGATAGAGAACTGCGTCGAGGCGTTCGGACGCTTGCAGTGCAATTTCTAGAAATCCAGCCATCTTCTCGTGGTAAATGTGCGAAACACCATCTAGTATCTGTCTAAAGAAACGGTCGAGGTCGGGGGGTATTGATTCGAGAGTCTTGTAGAGGTCGATAAGAGTGTCTTCGTTTGTCAGGCCTTCTCGCAGCAGATTTGTGACGAGAAAAACCCAGAGGAATACCCCTTGTGCTCGATTTGTGATATCATGAACAAGCGACAAGTCGCCTGAAGGCTCAACTATAGTTGACCAATGAGGATGCTGAGTGAGACGACTTTTTGTAAGTTCGAAGATATCGTTCCTTGTCAAGTCTTCTATCCAAGGATGTATATCTTTGGGAGGTGTCCGAAGCTGGCTTCGAATGTATTCCACGGACGGCTAGAAACGCATAATTTGATGATCGCTGATTGTGAAAGCTCTTTCAATGGGTACCTAGGTATCTCAGCAATATCCAAGTGGTCACCCTCAAACTCATCTAAGCCGTCGATGAAGACACAGAAGCGAATGTTACCGGGGTCCTGTTGAGCGAGGCGGAAGAAGCAAGCACGAAGTTCACTAATCGTCCACGCGGATGTGTCCTGACTCGAATGGTCAAACTTGAGCATTCTGTCGCATCTCTCCTTGCAGACTTCTGGGATTAATTCTGGTAGATTGCTCAGTATGCCGAAGAGTAATGATCTCCAAAGACCCTGCTGGGACCTCTGGACCGGAGTGCCGAGTCTCCAGAAGTAATGGCTCGCGACGACGATGCGCCGGTGCGCACCCCAAGCCGACCGGCACAAGGGGGCGTTGGTGTTGGGATGATCTGCGACGAACTTCATGAGGGTTGGCTTCCCCGACCCAGGCTTCCCAGAAACCCAGAAGATTCCGGGGCCCGATCGGAGCCATTGCCCGAGGGCAAGCATGCCTTCATGCCCATGGACGACGGTGGCATGCTGCGGCTTGGAGTCTTGAACGGCCCAGCGAAAGGTGTGCACATGAGCTTCAGTGATATTATCGTGCCTCACTGGACGATGCGGATAGCTCAGAGACCGTAGGATGTCATGTGCCTCGTGGATTCTTTTGTTTCTCAGCGTCAACTCCGACAATTTGGCGGTAATGAGGCCGAGTCGCTCCGCGTCGTCATCATTAATTCGCCCTTCCTGTGGCGCCAGCCGCCTCATGTCGGACAAGATTCTAGAGATGTCGTTGCCAATCTCCTCGAGTTCGTCTTTCGTAGAACAGCCGATTTCACTACTCTGTGCTTTCAAGTCTTTCACGGCTTGTTCTAGGTCACCAATGTCGTGCTTCAGGTTCTGAATCTTGTCCCTGCATGCTCCAGCTGTCGTCAGCAAGGGCATGACACTGCTACCATCGCACGCATGGACGGAATGAGCTCGCTCACATGGAAATCGAACAGAAATAAAGAATCATCAGCTCTTGAAGCTGATTGATGCGCTCTTGAAGGCGTTGAAGGTCGTCTCTCTTCATGGCTTCCTTGAGGGCGGCACGGAAACTCCTCCAGCGGCGACGTGAATTGTCCTTGACCCGTAGTTGGCCGACCACTGACAAGAGCTCCTGACATGCTTCTTGACAGGATGCGGCAAGCACGTTGATGGAATCCTCAGAGGCTGACGTCTTTGTGTCCATGTAGACTGAGTCGGACGTCGGCTTGGTGAGATCGGAACTGAGGCCAGACAACCTCGTGTAAACGAGGTCCAGCTCTTGGGTCCCGTTTAGAGGACCCGCTTGATGACGTGAATATATCGCAGCTGCCTTTCAGAAGCCCCGATGCGAGCTGCATAAACTGGACCGCGGCGGCTGCCAAGCCGATTGCGGTAATCGGATCCATGCTCTCAGCGTTTGGCCTGTCGCCTGGAGGCTGGTGTGGAAGAAGAGCTACATAACCTCGGATCCTCAATGGACCCTTGGTATCCTATGCTCTGATCAGGGCAACAGATGGTACAACAAAACCCTCGAAGACCTGAGGCCTCTGCTGGAAGACATTGATAGCCAAAGCATTGTCGGCGAGATATGGATCAAGTCGATGTTGGGTTGCACTGGCTGGCCGATCAAGGCCACCGAAGTCTTCTCGGGGCCGTTTGGCGGCAACACCACAACTCCCATTCTGTTCGTCGGCAATACTTATGACCCCGTGACTCCATTTGATAAGTGAGCTTTGATTCCTAGCGTATCCCTCGAAACTTCCCGGCTGACTGAAAATCAAGCGCGCTGTCCTCAGTGCCGCGATACAAGAACGCTCAGGTTCTTACCATCGATGGGATGGGCGTGAGTTGCTTTTGTTAAGAGCGTGGTGAATACCCAAATATGGGACGCGAGCTGACATTTCCAAAGCATACCGCAAGGGCTATTGACAACATGTCCGGTTATACAAAGATTGCTAATTACTTTCAAGCTGGGCAGATGCCAGGCAATGATTCTTCTTGTGCGCTGGAGGCAGGTCCTTTCGGTATTACGCTGATTGGCACACTGGAGCAGAATATCTTGGAAGCTGGACCATCAGATCTTGTTCGTTGAGGAAATTGGAGGCATTTGAAACTTGGCGACAGTTCTCGGACAAGCTCGACCGTTGCAACGGTGTCATCCAGCAATGTTGAGTACCTCCAGCTAGGCAGAAATTTCAACTACGTGGTTGCACACCACTGCAGTTCTCACACATTACATAGCTTTCCTCCTCTCAGCTCTTGTGTATTCAATCTGTCATACTCCTTACCTATTTAGGTTTGTCACTGGGTGATGCCCGTTGTTTGCTTGCCCAGGCACTGTAGGATGAAGCACCACCTGAGCAGAATCTCACACAAAAGCAACATACACTCATACACACACAGGGGGAAAGAAGAAAAACAACAAAGAAGAAAAGAAAAAACAAGGAGGGGGGGGGGGCATAAAAGAAAGTACCGGGTTGAAGTGTCTGTCAATGAATCATCTCTGATTTTCTTTATCCCGCCCGAAGCAAAAGTCGGCAAAAAACGAGCTCGGATACTCGGATACGGGGAGTCGAACCCCGGGCTCATGAGAAATATCACAGTCTTAGACGGCGATGAGAGTCATGGATGTTACCGCTACACCATACCCGATTGAAAATGGTCGTTGTGCAGCTGATTTATGACACGGAGGTGAGAAGGAGGCTTGTGGGGCTCCTTGGAGAAAATTCTTATATTTTACTTATCCAGACCCACTTCAAGTCTTGGACTCCCTCTCCTCTGCCTCGCTAGCTACGGACCACCTTAGAGACCACCTCGCCGCAGAGACCGCCTGCTTCCGCGCAACATACGAGAGGAATGCCTGGTGCCCGTCGTCGTTCTCGCCGGGCGCCGCCACCGACAGCCGGGGGCGACCTCCCCGGGCCTCCAACGGCGACACCGGCCCGGCCGTGCGCGGCCCCTGCGACTCCACGGGCGACGGCGACGCCAGGCCGTCGTCGTCCTCCTCCTCGGCGCCTTCGATCACCGGGTGGACCGACTCCCGCTGCTGCTGCTGTTGAGACCGCAGGGGCTCGACGGTCAGCGCCGTGGCGGCGGGCCCCTCCTGCGGCGACTCGCGCGGGGGCGCCGGGGGCGCGGGCGCCTCGATCATCTTGTCCAGCGCTTCTATCACCGGCTGGAAGGTCTTGCTGGGGAGGGCCTTCTGCGCGATGAGCGCCGCCAGCTTGTCGTCCAGCGGCGTGCTGGGCGTGTATGGGGTCTCGAGGCCGGGTGAGGGTGTTGCGTTTGTGGGGCTCGAGTGGATGGAGTAACGGCTCTGGGCGACACCCGTCGTCAGTGGTGGTGCGAGCATGACTAGGCCCGACGAAGCCCGCGGCGGTCCTTCTGTCGTCGGGCTCGGGCTGGCAGTGGCGGTGGCGCCGGACTGAGTGTGTTCTTGGTATGCCCCGGCCAGCGCCTCCGTGAGCCGATCCTGTAGTGCATTGAGAGGCGGCAGCGGCGTGGTCGTGACGGATGGCCGCCTCCAATCCTTGTTGGTGTTGTGCGGTAGGGAGTGCGGACCGGCTTTTGCGGCTTGGCCGAAGGTCTCGCTCCTCGCCATGTGCACAATGTGCCTTGGGGATCCCTTGGGCGGAGACGAGGACAGGGGATCCGTCACCACACGGACCGAGAATTGTGCTGCTTCTTCTTGCAGAGACCCCTCGCGTTCCTGCCTTGGTCGAGCGGTGAGACTCCCGCGGTTCGATCTGATGGTGGATGACACAGACCACGGCTCCGAGGCCAACGTCTCTGATCGCGTGTCGTCGACCTCGAGGATAGGGGTGACCAGTGTTTCTGGACCATCGTCTTCCCCCTCCGCCGGTTGTGAAGCGGAAGCCTGGCTGGCCGTGGTGACAGTCACCCCCGCAGCCGCGGGCTTCGGGTCCCATCTCCTCCTCGGCCGACCCAAGAGGCTCTGTATCAGCTCGACATTCTCAAACTCGCCCCTCCCCTGCTCCCACCACGACGCCCTGGCCTCGCGCTTCCTTCGGTTCTCCTCGCTCACGCCCACGGCCGCGACGCCGTACTCCAGGAATCGTCTCAATCGCGCCGTGGCCGCCAGCACCGCGCTGTGCAGTTCCGTCAGAGCTATGGTCCAGGAGAAGAGCACTTCGGCCGATACGCCGGTCGGCGCATCGGCGGCAGGGGCAGGATCCGCAGACAAGCTCTTGCTTCGCCGCTTCCGCAGGATCTTTGGGGGCCTCACGGTCACCGCCAGTGAGCGCCGCTGTGACTGTGCCCCTACCTCATGCGCCGGCCATCTGTGCTGCTCTAGGAAGGGACCCAACTCGGCAACGCTCTTGGCCGCATAGGTGATCGCCTCGTTTACCGCCGCAAGTAGCAACGACCGATCGGTGTCTTCGCCTCCGCCGGCAGGGCACGACGACGACGGCGACGACGACAACGTCGTTGTTTTCTCCAATCGGTATAGGTTGTCATTGCGTAATGTGATGAGTACTTGTGTGTCGTCCCGAATCAGGATGAGTAAGTTGTAGCACGCCTGTGCCTCGTCTGTCAAGGAGGTGCGCGCCTCCAAGCCTCGGCCGCTGCCCCGTTCAGAGGACGACCGCGGCGTGAAGCTCCGAGATGCGCTGCCTGCGGACGAGGAGGATGCACAGGATGTCACGGTCGTCCCCGATACGGGATACGTGCTGCTGGCTCGCGGGTTTGCCAGCATCTTTGCCCGGATAGCACTCGTGCTCAGCCTCTCCCTGAGACTCCTGCAGAGCGTCGTTGTCTTCGTCCTAGGATTTGAACGAACGTTCGGCATTCAGGGGATCTCGCTCCGTTCGTCTGCGGCACAGTGTAGTATGAGTACTACTATCTAGAAGGAAGGCCGGTGAAGCTTAAAAGTCCGCACTCGAGCCCGGGCGGACGAGACGCCCAACAAAAAGGGTCCCACACCCACCGCCTCGGCCCGGCAGTGTCAGCTTGGTGGTGGTGGTGGTGGTACTTATGTTTGCTGTATGCGTGAGCTGGCCGCGCCTAGCCGTGTCGTGCGCGCCCAACACACCTCGCCTGTCCCGCCGCGGCGAATCAGTATCGTGGTACGGTGTCAGCCGAGCTGCACTGCGCGCACACACACGATGCGTGTGTGTGAGATAGGGCAATCGCAAGCCCAATAACGAGAAGTCGTAAGAGCCCGTGCAGGCCGGCCGGCCGCAGCTGTCTGGACCCGGGTGCTGATTGGGTTTGTGGCTGATGCAAAACTCTTGTTGGTTGGACTTACATGCAGTCGACCACTGCACATGACATGTTATGAATTAAGGCCTGGGTGCTCGCCGGGGAATGGTCTCCAGATTCATACGGCGAGCGTGGGTCATCAAATTGGTCGGAATGAAGTGAAGGCGGCCGTCGAGTTCCCGAATGTCGACAGAACCAACACCGACTTTAGGCGGCAGTCATCGGAGATTTAGGCAGACCGACCTGCCATCAGACAACGACAGGCAGGCCATCTCTCCGGACCCGAGCCACCGGCAGCTTACGATAAAGATCCGTCACCGGGTCCCCGGGTGGCGGGCCCTTGGGGAACAGCAACCACAGGGGGCTTTTCGACTGAGATTGACTGCCCGCTAAGTAAGGGAGGATTTGCATCCTGCACACGTGGAGAGATGATGCGGCTGTGCTGACACTGATGGCAAAGTTGCTATTTTTAGGCACAGGCGCCGAAGGCGGTCTGCGTGTCTCGTGGCAGATGTGGGTTTGTTGAAATATGGGGAAACTCCGTAGGATTCCAAATGTTGAACATCGCGATTTCCACGCGACAGCACCGAGGGTAAATAGGGTACCGAACTAGGCTTCGGAGTTTGTTGACTTCGTGTCGTAACTCGTTCCTCGTAGGGTTTCCGAGAGTCCTTGTCGGCCCACTTCATCGTTGGCGTACGGTCACTCCGAAGTCTCTAGGAACATGCCTAGACGTGGCATATTCTCCGGATATGTGCTTGTGAGAACATAGCGCTGGTGCACCTGAACCCTAAGGAAGATGGTGACGTCTTTCAGGGCGTCAAAGGCGGCCATGTCATGGCTCTATTACATAGTAACTTGCGAAACAGCGCGGAACACGATCCGTTCGTCTTTTCGCACCTCCTGGCCTCGAGATCGGCCTCCTAGAACTTCCTGCACGGACTTGACCGTTTTGGTTACCTCAGTGTTTGAGCATCGTCATTTTAGGCGAATTTGCCCAAAGTTAGCCTCGTAGTGTAGGGAGTGAAGCCCCGCAACTCTATAGCTCATGTATGTCTGGTGCCGCGACGACTTCTGACGGACACCGTATCCCAAGATCGTCACTGACTTTGTCCAGTCCGGGACAGACCACAATCTCCTTCCCAGCTTCCCCTGATGATGATGAAAACCTGTAAACGTATTCCGCAGGCTGGGACAAGACCACGTAGCCCAGCTTGGCGCACTCCAACGCAACGTCTTGGAGGTGCTTCTCTTGATAGTGGGCGTTCTGTTTGTTGATGAAGGCACCAAGTGCCTTGTTGAGAGCCGCAACGACCTCTTTCGCTTGCGGCCTCAGATTGGCCTCGTCCGGTGTGAGACAGCCTCGCTCGCTGCGCGTGGGGTTCAGAAGAAACACCGAGAGCTGGCGCCAGCGCGTCAAGGCGAGCGAGATTGCTGCATTCAAGTTAGTCTTGGCCAAAATCTTGAGGTTTTGTGACCGCCTGACTCACCTTCAGGGTTGCCTAGATGTTTCTCGCAAGGTGCCATGTCCCTAAGCATGACTGACACCGAGAGCGGTAGCAATGACAGCTTCTCTTTGGATATCGACTGCTTCCCTAAAGACCCCACTGACAGACTCTCAAATATGACCCTTGTGATGACATGCTGTAAGGCTGCCTGTCTCGTTTCCGGTTCGACGATCAAGCTTGCCAGATTCTCCGTTGCAGGCAGGCCCTCTACATCGCTGTCCAGCCTTAGGTCTGTCAATGCCTCACTCAAAGAGTCCGTGCTCTGCGTCACTTCGGAGAGGTGATAGTTGGCTTCCACATGGCCTTCTATGAGGTGGCCAAGGCTCCGCAATTCACTGGCAAGGTCGTTGTCTGATTTTGGTAGCGATAAGAACTTATCCAGACCAGAGACGGCGGGCTTGTGCGCTGGTGCTGGTGCGAGCGCCATCGTGGGCACAGCTGGCCCCGAGTCCGGACCCGGTGACGACGAGAGGGCCCTGGAGTCAAAGCCCTTCTGATCGCGTTCCGGGCTCGTCGTCAAGGGCTCATGGTCCACAGAGGCCTTGGAGCGTCTCCGCAGGAAAGCAAGAGCCGCCAGAATGCCGACGAGTAGACCCACTGCGGCGCACCCCGCAGCGATGCCGGCCCAGGCTCCTGTGCTGAGACGATGATCCGATGTAGACCTTGACGATGAAGTTGGAGAGGCGTGAGACGCAGTAGATGATGATGTGAGCCTAGGTGATGAAGAAGTCTGGAGTGAGCCGGTGGTAGTCTGAGATTGGGTTGATGATAGAGTCGAGGCCACTGGAGAGATAAGACTGCTGAAACCACTGGCTGATGTCGACGCAGGGTCTGATGAACCAGTAGGGCTGGAGGAGGCTGAGTTCTCCGCTGGAAGTGAGAAAGTTGACTGAGACGTGCTGCTTGCCAGACTGGTCGTTGACGTGGCTGCAGGGGAGAAAGAGGACGGAGAAGTGGTCATGGAAGACAATGAAGAAGGGCGGCAACGCGCCCGCCTCGTCGACCACCGCAGACGAGGAAGGGATTGGACGAAGGGGAGTTCGTGCTAGACGCGGCCACGACGGTGGTCTTGGTCCCAGATGACTCAGCGGTCGCGACTATTATGACTGACTGTTGGCGTAGCCGCGGCTACGAGACTCGATGTATTGCCTGGTCGTAGTGATGGCATGCAGTGTCACAGACGTCGAAAGGGAACTGATCTGCCCGGATCAAAAAGCGACAGCTCGTTGGTAAGAACCGAACAGGAAAGGAGACCTTTGTTGCAGGCAAACGCCGTGGGACACGACCATTGAAGCATCTCAGTCCTCAGTGCGGCTGGAGACCAGGAGAGCCAACGGGTATAGGGCCACATGCACGTTGCAAAGCTTCTCCCAACGGTACAGTACGCTGACATGATGGATGCAACCTGTTGGCTTGACAGTCTGACGGATCCACTTGTGAGGAACCGTTGACCTCGCTGACAGCAAGAAAGGAACTGTTACACGAGCAAACAGCCATCACTGGTTGGCTGGGTGTTATTCTGAGTGAGAACCTTGTTCTTCACGACATGGGATGTCTGACCAGAAGACGGTGGAAGTTCTTGCAACTGAATCTCCAGGAGACTTGTACAGAGTTCGAGCTTTCAGAGACCGGCCTTTTACTGAACCTGGGCTCTCCTCAATGCGACAGGTCTTGCTCTGATACCTTGCCAGGCGAGATCTCTCAGAAGGTGGCCGAGACTTCGATGACATGTACGAAATAACACTCTGGGATACTCGCCCAACCAGCACGGCTATAATCACCCTTAGATTGACTGGCCTGGATCGAGTCTGGCCTGTCCTTCGACCCGACCCTGCCAGCTGCGAAATGGTTCATCGATGATGGGTCAGCACCAACGACTCAATGCAGCGAGCTTGAAAGACAACATCGCCAACGGGGTCGCCAGTCGAGGACGGAACAGCAGAGGCTATACATGCTTCGATATATCGATCCATCCCACTGCTCTGCCTCTGCTGCTAAGCGCGACTGTAGACCGGTGACGCAGGACGGCGCGTCGAGGTTGTAGAGCAAACTGGCGGGCATGGTATGTCAGAACTTTGTGCCGCAAGGGCAAGCAAGCAAACTTGAACTACCTGGTCCAGTGTACACCGTAAGGCAGGGTAACATCCCGGAAGCCGTGGCGCTCCTCGTGGATGTCTATGACCGGTAGTCCTGGCCCAAGGTCTGGCGAGACGGCTTCCGAGAATGAGCATGGGGAAGAGAAGGATTGCTTCTAGAGCAAGAATGGCAACAGGGAGGCAGTGGACCCACGTTGGGGGGCGTGGCCCGGATGAGGCTCTCGTGGGTCGTAAAATTAGACTACCCTTGAACGGGCAAAATGACCCCCGAGGGTTCTGATCCTGCGCAGTAGAGAGAGATTGGTGGTGCGGAGGTGAGGCTAAAGGACGACACTACTGACGATAAACGGGTGGGAAAGCATGGACGTTGGCAAGTTCGTGGGGCTTTGTTTTGTTAGTTGTCTTTTTTTAAGCCAATGGCTGGTCACCACACAAACATGCTGGGGCGGGGCACAGGGCCAGAGGGCTTGGAGGGTCCCTGAGGGTCCTACAGTAAGTACCTAGCAGGCCTAGCTAGGTAGTGCGTCCGCTCCTTGTCCCCACCACTGCGCTCTCCGCTCCCCCAGACCAAATCACCGTCAATCCTTCCAACCAGCAGCACTGCTGGCAAAGCTCGTCAGGCTCCTCCCGTCCCAGTCATCCACTCGCTTTGAGCAGCAAATGCATCAACACACCCCACCCCGTTGGAAACAAGAGGGCTGAGCACACCCTAATGATGATTGCTGTGCATGACCGTCCACACGTCATTTTTTAGAATCATGCCGCCGAGTATCCAAGTTGTCGGGCTCGTTGGGAATTGGACAGGGCGATTTCTATGGTACAAGGACAAAGAGCACATGCACAGCGGCCGCGGGAATTGCCATTCCCATCTGGGCGTTCCACTGTCTCCAAACTCCAAAAGAGACCATCGCACATGCTGCATGTTCAGCTGCATAGGCGACCCACAGAGAACCCTGCCACGACCGCGGAGTCAACTGAGAAGCTCCCGTGGGACCACCCCCTTGGGCATGTCTCGTTTTACACCCACTGGCTGTGCAAACCTCCAGCTGCGGGCTTGGGCCTCAAGGGGCGGCCGTTGCTGAGCAGACACGTCAGTCAACGACCGCTGATCACTCTTCCCAGGCGTCGTTGACTGTGGACGACGGACAACACCCTGCGGCACAGCAAGGCTTCTCTGGGGCAAACTCCAAGATACCCTACCGCCAGTGCACTAGGAGAGGCTTGGCCCGTGACTATCTGCTGGAACCGGATGCCTGCGAGCTGAACGAGCCTCATCTTCCTCCTTTGAGGAGGCTGATGACTTCGGATCCATTGCCGACGAGGAGTTGAGATCGTTCCGGCCTCGTCCTACAGGTCTATTCCTCCGGCGTCTATCCCGCCGCGTCTGCAGCGGCAAATATAACGAATTGTGTTCCTCCCCCAGGCACCAATATATAGAAGTCTGACTGCTCCGCTGCGAACACCACCTCAGCTTCTTGAGCCTTTATTCTGCATCAGTAAACACCTTTTGTCGTAATTTTGTTCATACAGCGCTTGTGATACCCTTTCTTGTGTTTTTTTTGCGCGTCATTTCTGGCTTGACTTGATACCCCTGATACCCTTCAACGCCACCGTCAAGCATTTAGCATGGCTTCTGATTCGAGACCCGACATAATTGTCGCGGTAGACTTGGGGACAACCTTCACAGGTTCGATACAGATAACGTCGAGTATTATCGGAACCTACTGACTTGAAATCAGGTGTCGGTTGGGCGAGGCCACAAGCAAAGAACGCCCTTCAGAGTCCCATACAAGTCATATACAACTGGCCCGGCTGTTCAACAAGGAACGAACAGAAGGTTCACACGTGTCTTATCTATGGCAAGGACAAGACGCTTTCATCATGGGGCTTCCTCTGCGAAGACAACGACGAGCCGGAGGCACAACGGCGCGAACTGTTCAAGATCTTCCTCGACAAGATGAACCTCCTCGAGGCACAGATCAAGGGGCTGCAGGGCGCACCAGAGTCGATCCAACAGGCACAGCAGTTCGTGACCGACTATCTCCGCCAGATCTACGTCCACGTCAAGTCGACCATTGAGCATCAGACCGGCGTCGGGCCGTTCACCGGGTGGAAAGACCTCGCCGTAGAATTCATCTTCAGCGTGCCGACGACGTGGCGGAGCCTCGAAATCATCAACACCTTCAAGGCGACCATCAGGAATGCAGGATTCGGCACCGAGGGCACCAGGCACACATCGGCGGTCGAGCTGACCGAGTCCGAGGCCGCGGCCGTGGCGACCATCAAATCGACGGCCATCAGCTTCCAAAAGGACGACATATTCCTCACGGTGGACGCCGGCGGCGGCACGACGGACTTTGCCCTCATGCAGGTCGTCGACGCGCGCGAGCCCTTCCCGACGCTGAAGCAGCTGACGCAGGTCGACGGCGTGGGCATCGGCTCGACGCTGATCGACCGGGCGTTCCTCGAGCTGGTCGAGGACAGGATCTTTCCCTTCTCGGACCTGGCCGAACAGCTGCCGCCGGACTGTATCGAGAAGCTCGTGCGGAGCGAAAAGTTCAAGACGACCAAGCACAAGTTCGGAGAGCAGGTGTACAACGCGCCAGTCTACAAGCTGCCGATGGAGGGCATGGGGTTTAAATTCGGCCATGAGGGTGCCGGGATTGAGTCTGGCAGGTTCTTGGTCAAACAGTAAGAGGAAATCGCCTGCGACTTGTTGGACGCCTGCGCTGACAGCCGGACAGGGAAGAAATGCAAGCCCTCTTTGACCCACACATCAAGAGTATGCTGAAGAAAATACGCGAGCAGCTCGACTTCGTCCAGATCAAGGCTTTTGGCAACCCACAGGTGGTGAGTCTCATGGTAATCTGTGTCTCTTGTGTGACTGCTGTTGCTGACACTCGAGTAGAATTACTTGATTCTTTCCGGTGGCCTCGGTAGTTCCGCATATGTGCGCGACAAGCTGCAGGAAGACCTCAACACCAACGCCCATCCCAATGCCAGACAGATCAAGATCATCTCGGCCGCAGATCCTCAGCTTGTTGTGGTGAAAGGCCTGCTGCTTGACCGTCTTCAGAGACTCGAGAGCTGCTCGAGGCCCGTGCTCGTCAGAAGGAAAGCCCGGGCTAGCTATGGACTGATGTGCAAGATGAGATACAATCCTGCGATTCACTTCCAAGAGGAGCTGAAGACAGATCCTCTCGACGGACAGACATACGCCATGAGCCAGATTGACTGGTTGATCAAGAAGGTGAGAAATTCCCATGCAACCGGCAAGGTCGGCCCAAGCTGACAAGAACGACATAGGGCGATGACATTGATCCGAGCGTCCCAATCATATCGAAATTCAACCAAAAGATCGAAAAGGGAAGCTCGGTTCGACACTGGGACTCAGTCGTCATCATCTCACACAGCGAGCCCGAGTTCCTGCCCACCAGCATGAAGGATGGTAAGTGACCCCGCATCCAGATGTCGTCGACCCGTGATTTTTGGGACCCCACCGACTGACGCAGGCCTCGCCTCCCAGCCGGCGCCAAGCAGCTGTGCACGGTCCGCAGCGACCTCTCGGGCGTGCCCGACAGCGAGCTCGAGCCCAAGAAGCAGTCGCGCGGCATCTTCTCGCGGAGCAAGAGGTGGTTCAACTGCGACTACGAGGTCCGCGCCCGCGTCGGCCCGGCGGACCTCGTCTTTGAGCTGTGGCACAAGGGCCAGAGGCTCTCGGAGAAGCACGACCCGATCAAGGTCACCTGGGACGAGGAGGGCGCCGCGAGCGCGCCGCCCCAGGACCGGTCCAGGATCGCCCCGGCGGCGGCGGCGGCGGCGGCGGCGGGTAGCCTCAGCAGTGCGGCAGGCTCGGTGTCTGGTGTGAGCAGCGCGGAGCACAGTGGGTCCAGCGAGCATGGCGGGCGCAGGTGAGTTCGCTGAAGCCGAGGAAGCCGACGACGAGATCAAACGTGCTGACATCTTGATTCGATCAGTGCGATCTCTCCCGCGTCGTCCCTGGAAGAGGAAGTAGAGATGGTCGCCGCTTTCCACAAGGCCCAGGCACGACGACCGAGGGTCATGTCCGAGCCGCCGGCCGTGACGATACGGCCGGCCTCTGCGGGGTCCAACGAGCCGCAGCAGATGCCGGACTCGAACAAGGGCAAGGGTGCCATGATCCTGCCGCCGGCCTTGATCATCGAACCTCCGTCTCCGATCGACGACGCGGACTCGGAGACCGAGGGGTCCCGACTGGGCCGATCGAAAAGAGTCCGGTCGATGCCACCGGGCACGATGGGCAGCGGCGGAGGCAGGGGCCCCGTCTCGCCGGCCCTGATGTACAAGAGCCAGATGCCGTTGAGGAGACCTGTGCGGCTCTCCGGAGGGCCTGCGGACCGCGAGCGGGAGCCGCTGCACGGGCGTTGGTCGTCGTCGGAGGTGCCGTCGCACTGGCGGCATGCTGTTGACCCTTTGCGGTGTCACAGTGTCGATCACTTGCCGCCACCTGTCTGGCAGACAAAGTGATCACTGGGGGGGGGAGACAGGGGCGGCAGAACGTAGCGTGGGTAGGGCTGGACCGGTCATGATAGCTCCTCTCGATCCAGTTTGTTATACGCCATACGTGTCTCGATGGGATTCAAGCTTGGCGAATTTAGCGGCCAGACAGCAATATGCGCACAATCAACCCATGCCTCTATGGTGGCACACTTTAAGAGCGTGCACGCCACTGTCTGGCCGCCAAACTCACCATATTTGAATCCCATCGAGCACGTATGGCGTATAAAAAAAAAAATGGATCGAGAGGAGCTATATCAACTTCAGTTGGCCCAGGGGCAACAATATCAAGGGAGGGAGGTGTACGGGGCGTCTTTCTTGGTTCAAGTCTTGGTTGGCATTGCGTGGACTGAAAGGGAACGGAATGGGAAGGAAAGGGTTTCGGAAAATTGGTCCACACAGACACCATGTGCATGTTTCCCCATGGAGGGATGGCGAAGGCTGGGGGTTCAAAGATACTGGGCCTCATCAAATTACTTGGTAGCAGCCCGAGGCAACGCACCGGGGCCATTCCCCCAAGATTGAAACAGTCGTCGGAAACAGCCACGACATCACCCAATCGCCTCAATTCCGGCCTGGTACCCAAAACAAGAAAACAAAAAAAGTTTCCAGTTCATTTGCCCGAGCGTCTCATTTCCACCAGGGCCCCACACCATGTCTTTTCCTGTCAAGGCTTCTCTGCGCGGAAGACCCTCGGTCCGAACCCAAACAACCCGCCCCCCCCCCCCCCCGGGGCTCCCTTGCCCGGTGGGGTTTTTGGCATGTTTCATCTTCGGATGGCAGCTTGGGTGATGAAGGGCGGATCAGACGGCAATCTGACGACATGGTTCAGTGAGCAGTTCGCTTAGCTACAAGCTAGTGCTGTCAGGCGGGGAGAAGGAAGAAGAAGAAAATGTCATGGGGTAGCAATGTAGTAAGTAGCCCTGTACTGTTGGCCCTCGGGGGAGAATCGTGACTGCGTGCAGCAGAGTCGTATGTGCATACGGGCAAGTGCGCCCGCATCGGCCCCCAACCCCCCCCCCCCAACCTTCACCATTTGGGTCACCAACGTCGCCATTCCTGCACGGAGAAATCAAGCAGCAGAACAAAGTCTCTCATATTCTCGCGAAAACGCCTTTCATGGTAGAGACAGACTAATGAGGAAGAGTTTTTTTTGAAAAAAGGTCATCTCTAATACATTTCCAGGCGGCCGAAGACACCATAGAAACCATCAGCCTAACAGCCGTCAAATGCGTCGCACTGCAGGCAGTCCACATTTGACAAGATCGATACCCATGACTCTACCAGATATGAAAGAAAAAGACAAAATAAGGGATGCTCCCAAATCGTTTATGATCAAGAAGTGAATCTCTCTCCGCCCCCCCCCCCCCACACCTCCCGCCCGCCAACACCATGAACTCTCACCCCGTCAAGGCCTGGAAGCGTGAGGAGCGATCGAGGGTCCCGAGCTTTCAAAGTGAATGTTTACTACCCTGAATGACTAGATTATTCATGTGACCCAAATGATACTGCTCGAAACCACTCGCTCACACTTCCCGTCCTTTGATGCTCACCATCCCCGTCTTCCGTTCTACCCCGTCATTTCATCATTATATTTCGAGGATCTACTCCTTGACGACGACTGAATGTTCACACATGGTCAGCTGATGTCTCCATGCGAGACTGTTCGGGGGGTGGGAGAGCGGTACGTACTACCCTGCTGGACGATCGTGGTGATCTGAGGAACCAGGGAGGCGTCGATGAGAGAGCCGAGGTCGAAGGCGCCGACGTTCTGGACGAGGCCGAGCTGGAGCAGCTCGAGGTTCAGGCCGGACAGGTCGAAGGCGTTGAAGACGCCGAGCTGGCCGAGCTGGAGGAGGACCTGGAGCTGCTGGAGCTGCAGGATGGCGTTGACGTCGAAGACGCTGGAGGAGAAGAGGGGCTCGAAGGCCAGGGCGTTGAAGTTGTTGTTGACGGAGAGCTCCTGGAGGAGGCCGACGTTGAGCGAGTTGATGACGTTCAGGTAGCCCAGGTCCAGCGAGTTGAAGCCCAGGTTGTTGAGCTGGCCGGCGTTGAAGGCGCCGCGCTTCTCGGTGGCGGGGGCGGCGGAGGCGAGGGCGGCGAGGGCGCCAGCGAGGACAGCGGAGAACTTCATTTTGGGAATTAGGGGATTAAGGAGCACAGCTCAAGTTCTGGTAAGTGGATATTGGAAGGAGTGAAAGCGAACAATGAGCACAGCTGTGGTGGAGAGTCGAGAGTTAGTCACCCGTGATGGTGTGGGAGGATGGTGGTATGTATATATATATATAT
>JALRMF010000545.1:0-25824 GCA_026120015.1 Dendrostoma leiphaemia
TGCTAATATATTAGTAAGTTTAAAAGGCATAATAAAGTATTTAAAATATTTATATTAGATTTTAAAACCCGTTTTTTATTTTTTTCTTTTCTTTATTTAAATAAGGTTATATGCTTTTTTAAGGTTAAGTATTATAAATTATTATGCGTTTTAAAGTTAGTTTTTAAGTTTTTTAATAAGGGGTAAAAGGTATTGATTTTTAATAGTAATATTGTTAAGTTATTTATAATTTATGCATAATTTAAGTTTGCTATTTTTTTTAAGTATAAATAAAATTGGGTATTTTGTTAGCAAATATAATAATTAAATATAACCTTTTAATAAGTTTTTATTAAAATATTTTCTAAATGCCTTAAGTTGTTTTTTGTTAAGTTTATAAATCTTGTGAAATTTTAGCGTTGTTTCTTTTTTAAAGGGTATTTTATAATCTTATTAACTATATTTAATAATTTTTATATTATTATTAAGTGTCTTTTTAAATACCTTTTAAAAGCTATAATACTTTATTAATATGCTAAATAATCTAATGTTTATATTTATTACTTTGTTATATATAAGGCATAGGATATATTATTAAGCGCTATATTATTTATTTTTAGGTTTTAGTGTTATATTTATAATGCTATAGCTTATTTTGCTTTTTCTTAGTTTTGATTTTTTAGTCTATTATAGGCTGTAATTTTATTGCTATAAAGAGTTGTTTCTTTTATTATTAACTTATTGCTGCTTTAAGAAGGTTTATATTTTTCTAATTAGTTTTTGTTTCTTTGTATTTTTAATTTATTAATAGCTTAAAACTTTATTATATCTATTGTTTACTAGATTCTTTTCTATCTGTCTAAGCTCCCTAGCTTATTTTTTTATAAAGGTATTATTAAATTTGTTTAAGTACTTATTTCTTAAGTTATATTTAATAATTGAATTTTTTTCTTTGCCTTTAATTGCAACTAATCTTTTAAGTATAGCTTATTTTTAAGAGATTTAGCTAATAGTTTAATTAATTTAAGAATTTTTAGCTCTTAGCTAAAAAAGTTCTAAAATTAGCTTATATTATGCTATATTTATAATATTAAAAAATATAATTATAACTTATCCTTAGATTAAAACTAGAAAAAGATTAATCTTTATATTAATTACACTTTGTTTATAGGTTATTACTTATCTTTTTATAATGCTGAGTTAATAAGGTTTTTTTTTTATTTCTATATAATTTAATTTTTATTAATAATATTTAAAAATATAAAGTTTTTCTAAGCGCTATTATTTAACAATGCGCTATAGTTTTTTCCATTAATCTTTGCTCTAAAGATAATATATATATAATTAGCGTTATTTATTACATATAGAGATTATAAGGGTTTTAATCGTTTATTATTCCTTATAAGCGATCTTATTCTTTTAAATGCTGTTTGCTAATATATTTTAGCAAATCTTATAAAGGCTAACTGCCTTTTTATTAGTGCTAATCGCAGGTTTGGTATTTTATATAAATTATACAGCTAATAATAATACATTGCTTTTATATAGTTTTTTTATTAATATATACTTTTAGGCAATCTTTAGGTAAGCTAACATATACATTATAGTATTATTTATTAAAAACTTTACAAAATTATAGCTGTGATTCTTTAACTACTTAGATAATTTAATTAAATTTTTATGCTAAAAACCATTTATATTTAGCTTTATTAATAAAGTGTGTTTCGCAGCTATAATATACGCAGAAAATCTATTTAAGTTTATAATAGTTTTTGTAAAAAAGGCTGATTTGTAGGTCTTTATATTTTATTGCTATCGCCTTTTACAAGGGTATATAGGTGAGGAGTTTTTGTAGGCTAATTTTATATATAAAGTATTTAACCTTAATATCTTTTATAATACATCTTTAGTCTAATATAGCAGGTTTTAATAAGTTATCTAATTAATAGTTTTATTTTATAAGCTATTGCATAATAATCTTACTTTTCTCTTATTATTTAATTGTATATAAAAGTATTAAGTTATTAAAGTCATTGTTTATTTTTTTAAAAGCGTAGTTAAATAAATTTAAAAAATAATCTAAGTTACTATCTTAAATAACAATATTGTAAAATAGTCTGCGTTTTTTTATAGCTAATTATTATAACTTTTTAGGCTTTTAAAGAAACTATTTTACAAATTTCTTTGCTAAAAAGTATAATACACAGCTATTATTGTAATAAAAAGCCTAATAAAAGGTTTTATAGTTAATAAAATCTATTACTTATTCTAAAAGGAGTAGGTTTTAAAGACGTTATTCTAATCTAGGTAATTTTTTAAATCGTTATATCTTAGTATAAAAATATATATCATTAGTAAAATATACTTTTTTAAATATATTAAATTATCGCTGTCTCCTAAAGATAAATTTCTATAGCTTTTTTAATTAACAGTATTCTTATGCAAAATATTCTTCCTTACTGCAGTTAAAGCATCTGCCTAATAGCTTTTTATTAGCAGCTCTTAATTTTATAAAGCTTAAGTGTATCGTTTTGCTAATAACTATGCTATTATTAGATTATTATTATAGTTAATAACGCTTGCTAGTATTAACTTATAAGCAAAACTTTTATAATGCGCTATTGCCTTTCTTATTGCATTCTTATCATTATTTATACAAATAATTATTAATTTATACAATTATAGCAACGTACTAAGCAAATCTTTTAGGTTGGTTTTATTTAAATAACTTATCTTTAACTTTATTTTTTAATTCTTTATAAAACTAAAACATTATCAGCTCATCCTCTTATCTTAAATGTGCTAAAACTTAACAAAAACTAATAGCATATTCTAAGGCTAACTTAGTCTATTATAGCTTATAGAGTTGTTATTTTATAGTGCACTTTTTATTAAAGTTACTAAAAGTTTCTCTAAGAAGTTTTTTATAATTCTTATAACTGCTAAAAGCTTCTATAATTATATCGTCTTAATTTTAATCGTTGTTTTTTAAATAGTCTCTTAGGGTTAATTTAAACTATTTAGCGGCGTTTTTTTTAGAGCGAGTGCTAAAAAAGAAGATTTTTTCTTTATCTCTAGTAAACTAATTAGCATTATACTTAAAGTAGGCGCGACTATAAGTAAGAAAGCCTTAAAAGATTCCTTTAATGCCGTTATAAGGTTTTAGTTTATCTATTTTATAAGATTTGCTTTTTTAAATAGCTTAAAGGCGGGCAATTTCCTAACTAAGGTAGCTAACTTGCTTAATTATTTAAGCTATAGTAAAGTTGCTATTATTTTTAACATTAGATAAAATAAGAGTTTAAAGAGCTATTATATCTTTATATTATTTAATTAGTATATACTAAGCCATTTTAAACAAGAGTTGTTAAAATATAATAATTATTGCTAAGTTTTATAGGTTCTTAGAGTACCAAAGAGTTTATATTAGCAAAGATAGTTAAAAAAGTATACTAATTATAGTATAAAAATACTATTATTTTATATCTAACAAATAATTACTAGCAATAAAGCTACTTAGGGGTAAATACTTAAATTAACAACTAAAGAGCTATTTACTAAATTTATCTAATAATAGGAAATATATTTAAAGATATATCTAGCTTTTTAGTCTTAGATAGTTAGATTATAGTTATAATCTTTTAATAGTTAGATTATAGTTATAATCTACTAATAGTTAAATTATAGTTATAATCTAATAATCTATTGTACAGAACCCTAACCTTTGTTTATTTCGTCACTAACGTAAGCAACGTGCGGAAATCGCCGTATAAGCGAAGTACAAAGGTTACAGCGGTAGGGGTTCCTTTTCCTGCAGCCCTTTCTGTATGCTAATCTGTTTCAACCGTCGTGGGTCATAACACTTTTAGGCATTTTCTTAGCACTTTAGCATTAGAAATACTAGGTTTAAGATACTAAAGTTACTATAATAACTGATTATAAAAGCCTTAAAACTATTAAAACAAAGGCTAATTAACCGCTACAAATTATACAATTTTTTAACACTATAAAACACTATAAGATCTGCATTATTTATTATTTTAATACTGTAAATGTTCTCGCAAACTACCTTTTTAAACTATTTAACGCACTTGTTAACGCGTTTTTCTCTACTAAAACTAGCAAGGGAGAAAAGGTTGACAATAGTTAGCTAGCACTTAAAATTAAGCATTTTTATAAATTAAATCAGCTTGATTTATAAATAATTTTCAAGCACCTATTGTTTAAAACAGACCTTTTAAAGGCTATTAACTCTAACTAAGCATGTAAGTACTTTGTAGTTTATAATAATAGCCTTTATAAATTAGTTAAGTATAAGCGCTTGCTTAGCAACTCTCTATACCTAAAAAGCCTAGCTATAGATAACATTGCTCTGCTAAAGATACCTAAATTTAAGAACCTTTTAAAGTTAGCATAATAGCTTTATTTAAATTAAGGTTACTATACTATTAGCAATATAGTTCGCCACCTATTATATAGCTTCTAGCATCTAAAACTAGTTTTAGCTGCTTAGCAAGCTACAGCAGAATGCTTCTATTGCCAGCTAATAAAAAAGCTAAACTCTACCCTTTTTAATCTAAAACCAACAACTCTGCCACCGCTTCTCGCAAAGTAAGCAATTAATTTCACAGCAATCAACAGCATCTCTATTCTAGTCGCTATTAAATACGCCACAAGCTAAGTTAAAGCCAAAGTTACACTAAACTAAACATTTACTAATATTATACCCCTTTTTACAAAAATTACTAATATATTTAAGCTACTAAAAAAACTAATCTCTAACAATGCTAGCTGCTTTAAAGGTAAAAAAACCCAAGCATAGCATTATTATTATAAATCAACCATTTAGCCTATTACGCTAATAAAACCTTGCAGAAATAACAAAGTTAAAAAGGCAAATAACAACCTTAAGCATATACTCATTTGCAAATAAACAACTAATCTTATACACAATTTAAAAGCTTTTATATATTACGCTATATTAATCTATAATTAGACCCTTAAGCAGTCTAGTTACTTTCTTTATTTCCTTTTGTTTAATATAACTTTTATAAAGTTAAAAAACGCCTCTTTAATATTTAACTTTATAGCTTATATCTGCGATTTTACTAATAATAAAGAGATTGCTTTTAACAAAAAACTAATCTGCCAGCACAAGGCACCCTTAGCCTATTAAAAGGCAAACAAACTAACTGCCTTAAAAAACTAAGTACGCGCCTTTCTTTAAAAAAAAAAGCCTTAATATATATATATACTTCTAGCAACTAAATTTTACATATATGCCAATATAGCTATAAGCACAAGCTATACTACAACGGCCTATAAGCTATTGTTAATTACTATGCTAGCAATATATATATCCTTTAAAGCCTTAGCAAAATTACCTTGCCTTTTAAATACAATGACACTAACCTTTTTCCAGCCTATAATATAAATAGCCACTTTGTTTAAAGTCTCTAATACGCTAGCAAAACTATACTAAAATAAAACTGCACAAAGCTAGCCGCCAACGCTAAACTAAGCTTAGGCTATTAAGCCTAAGGCAACAAACGGCTATTAGGTAGTTTTACCACCCTTATAATTGTAGTAGCCCTGCTACCCTTAGTGCTGCTAGTAACAGCTAATAATAATAAGCAAAAACAAAAGACGCCTTTCCTTAAAAAGAATAGCTAAGTAGCAGTAGACAACAAAGCATGTAAACAACGGAAATAAAAGCTTAAAATAAGCTAAATAAAATATATTATAAATGGGTAGACAACGACTGGGACGGTTGTATTTGAAAAAAGGGGTGATTATATATCTAGTTTAATCTAGTCTGCGGCGGTCCGGTGGGCCAAGCCCACGGGGAACCGATTTCTATATTGGGACTAGCGGGCATTTATATCAGTGAATGCTAGCCTATAAAAAACCGCGTTACATGCCAGATAGATTCATTTCTTTCTTTCTAATCAACTACCCTTCTGACTGCTTTACTAATCTCATATTATCGTGAGGTCCAAAGCGGAACGAAGGCTAACTATCGTGGACACACAGCGCGGCGCCTCCCCCCTTCAAAAGCCTTTTATTCAAAGTATGCCAACGTTTGGAGCTTACAAAGAACGAGAACTTATATGTACATACACAAAAATAGTCCCTTTACGGCTGTTGATGCTTGGAACGAAACCTGGGGTGGCCGTAATGCAAAACAGGGGTTTTTTCCCTTCCTCCATGTGAGCGCTCTGGCGCATCATATTACTACATGGACTGGCTGAGCGCCTGCCTCACAAGCAATGCCCAGGTGATGGCAATGGTGAGAATGTATGCAAATACCTTGGTACTGTACCTAGGCACAACTCGCCCCCAACACATTGTACCACTTGGTTGATTCGGTGAGCGATTACGGGTGACCATACACGGTCAAAAACACCCCGCCATGCCTGTTTCTTATACCCTTCCGCTCTTCTTCTGCTGATGCAATTACTATTTTCGTACGGCGATGTTACGTTTGGAGGTTTTCAGAAACAAAACACTGGAGCAGGTGTTCGCCAAGAAGTCTTTCCGCGTTCGGTCCATGGACTGGGGATTCGGATACAATGCAGGGATGAAAAGGGGCACCCTGACATCTGGAGGGGCACGGGGGAAACCATTCCGGATGCCATTCCAATGATCCGTGGCCTGTCAACGTCGTTCAACCCATCAGTGTGATTGCTGCAAGGATTTTCAGATTCATTATTGAAATTGGAAATACGTTTGGCCACCAACGCTCCTCCACCGGTCAGTGTAATCCCAAATGTGTGGAACCACGGTGATATTCAGAGCGCAACACAGCGAACTTTCATGCGGTCCCCGGCTCGCGACATCTCCACCTCCCGGTCCTGAATCCCTCTGCTATCAGTGGGTCGAGGCGAACTCTCTCGCTCTGTCCGGTCATGCATTGTATTTCCCTTGAGGGTCAGCCTTGACGCGGTCGCGTCCATACTGTACGAAAATGATTCAACTTCATCCCCTCGTCCCAGGGATCCCGACGACGGCTTCCAAGGTTTCCCCCAGCCCAGCCTCTCGTGGATAGGTACCTAGGTATGGCCAACAAGTCGAGCCAAGCCAGCAACGCCAGCACCATCGACACCCAGAATGAGCAGCGCCATCGCGAGCTTCTCGCTGCCTCTGCACGGGGCAACGAGGAAAAGGTTCGCACCGTCCTGAAGGAAGGGTCGCCGTGGAGCTCATCCAAGGACAACGCCGCGCTCCGCAAGGCCCTGCAGAAGGCCTCGGCTCGCGATAACCTCGAGATCATCGGACTTCTCCTGCAATACGGTGCAGAGGTCAACGCTCGGACCGACGATGAGTTCCCCGCTCTGTTCCGAGCCGCGCAGAGCGGCCAGACCGCCGTCGTCCTGGCGCTCTTGTCACAGGGCCCGGACCTGGAGGCGAGCGACCGGAACGAGCAGACCCCCCTCTTCGTTGCCAGCGGCAAAGGCCACAAGGACATCGTCGAGATCCTGCTCGCCAGAGGCGCCCACGTCGATGCGCGCGACCGCGACGGCCGGACCCCGCTGCTGGCGCTGGCCGCCGACAAGTCGAGCGCGGCGACCTGGGCCGCGGGCACCATGGACGTGGTGCAGCTGCTCATCAGCTACGGCGCCAACGTCGAGTTCAAGGACCAGATCGGGCGCACGCCGCTGCTCTGGGCGGCCACCAACGGCTTCTACGACCTCGCTGAGAGGCTGCTGGCCAACGGCGCCAACGTCGCCGCCGAGAACAACCGCGGCCGCACGGCGCTCCACCTCGCCGTCGACAGCAGCGACACCTCCCGCATCGACGACATCATGAAGCTGCTCCTCCAGCACTCGGCCGACGCGCGCGCGGTCAGCGACGGAGGCTGGACGCCGCTCCACAACGCTGCCCAGAAGGGACTCGCGTCCGTGGTCGACGTGTTGCTGGAGGCCGGGGCTGCTGTCAACGCCGCTCTGTCCAACGGCATGACGGCCCTGCACTGGGCCGCCTTCAACGGATTCGAGGATGTCATTGAAGCTATCCTCGCACGGGACGAGGCAGATCTGCAGCTGAAGGACGGATTCGGCCGTGCTCCTTGGCTCTGTGCTGCTGAGAAAGGTCACTATCATCTGATCGAGCTCCTGTCCCCCGTGCGGAACAGCCACAGGCTGCCCCGTGTCACTCAGGATGCCTGCAAAGCCTTCAACGCTACCGTTGTTGAGTTCAAACAATTTGGTGAGAAGCAGCGGATATTCAAACACTCTGTATACGACGTCCTGTACGGCTGGAACTCCAAGAGCCACAAGCCTAAAGTCCCAACCTGGACAAATAGTGCCAGAGGCGAGAACGACTTCAAGTGGATTCACCTCCCAGCCAATAATGTGAGATCATTCGTTCTTCTTCCCTTTCCAACGTTTCGTTTCAACTAGAGCCATGCTCACAATTACCATAGATCGCCTGGGTGGAGACGCTCCTGATGAAGTGGTTCACCGAGTCCGGGTGCCGGGACCTCGAGAGCTACAAGGCCGTGTCCAAGTGTTTTGAACAGGAACATAGGGGTCCTCTGGCCCATGCAAACTTCATGAGGCCCTTTTGCCAACGCATCTCGTCGCTCCACCCGAGCGATGAGACAAGCTCCGATCCAGACATGTTGGACATCCGGCCCAGCCCAGTTCGCAGAAGCTCCAGCAACCTGTCTCAGATGACGCTGTCTCCGAAAGTCCCCGGCGGAGATGGAAAGATCGTGCTATTTGTATGCACCCTTCTGCCTTTTCGATCCTACCTAGGTAGTCTTAAGCTAAAATCTATGGTGCAGATGCCGTATCTTCACTACGAGACAGACGAGGGGCGACAGAAGATGACGGATGCCGTGAAACTTGTCTCGTCGGCGGACCAGGCCGCATCGTCGAGTGCCTCGCCAAATATGTTGCTTCTACAGGCTTACCTACCCGGCAAGCCACAAATACATCCTCGGAGAACACTGGATCAATTTTTCTATCATGGTATGGACACCAGCGCCAGAGACAGGGATCAGGTCGTCTACCGGTACTGCGAGAACCACGGGCACCACCGCAAAGTTTTTATGGTCGATCAGCTGTGGCTTTTCGTGCTCGGCAAAGGTCCGTAGCCATACGTTCTCCCTGGAGCGAAGCTTGCAAGACTGACGTTTCTAGATCTCGTTGTGACTTGTTTTCCCGGGCGTTGGGAGCAACACATTAGAGACCCCCTCAATGTGCTGGACGGCATCATGGAGGAGATGAACGCGAAGACTCGACCACCGATACGATCGGCCTACGACCTCGCGATTTTGATCTCAAGTCGCTGCTCCGGAAGTAAGTGCATAATGCATGGCTATTTATCATTATTTCCTGCAGGGTGCTCGCAAAAGGACTTCATTCGTACTGATACTTTCACGTGCAGTGTTTTCGCGCCACCGATCAGACGACCAGAATTACCAATTCCTCGACATGTTCGAGAGTTCCGTCGGCAGCGCCACAGAAGAGCTGACACAACTGTTCCACCGGTTCGAGCAGGCGAGCACCCAGTCCAGACAGTGGCTGCGTCCCAAGCGCAGGCACAAGCTCCGCAACAGCCTCCGCAAACACAAGACGGACGAACACGAATCCTTCGACCCCTTGCTGGACATCAGGACCGAGACCTCGCTGCTGACCGAGGTCAGGGACATCCGCGACGAGCTGAACATCCTCAGTATGATCCTAAACTCGCAGCTGTTCACGCTCGGCGACTTCCGGAGCTGCCTGATCGACGAGCTCAGCACCGGGCACCCTTCGAACCGCAAAGTCAGCAGCTTCGTGATGGACATCCGCAAGCGCACGCTCGACCAAGAGCGCCGGCTCAAGGTGCACAAGCGGGATATTGACGCCATGGACCAGCAGGCTGAGAGGCTGTACAAGAGTTTGACAGATCTGCTCGACCTGAAGCAGAAGCACTCCAACGCACTCGAGGCGCGCTTCGCCAGTGAACAGGCCCTCGTTGCTGCTAGAGAGGGCCAAACTATCCTTGTGTTTACTATTGTCACTATCATATTCCAGCCCATGGGCTTCATCGCGGCATACTTCGGCATCAGCATTGATACCTGGAGTGACGGGCTGTCTTCCACGTACGTGGCTAGCTGGACCTTTGGCGGAGGCTTGGCCATCTCGATGTTGTTCATCGCCATGGCCTTTACGGTGGTGGACATCACCAAGGCCGTCGAGGCCTTTTACTCGTTCACGAAGCGTCGCGTCCACCAGAAGGGGGATCCTACCGAGACCGTTGCTGTGGAGATGCAGCCGCTTCACAAGTCCGCGACCCCGGGGCGGAGCAACGAGACCGTCGTCTGGCGCGGAGATATGGAGGATAGCGGCGCGCCTGGGAAGATGTACCGGGAGTACTCGAAAGCGTCCGGCCTGAGCGCGCTGTCGAGGAGCTTGACGCACGTCTCCACCTCCGGAAGGAAGGGGTTCACAGATGAGGATGTTGAGAAGGGTGCCGCAGCGGACAAGAACATGTACCTGCGCCCATAATGTATCTTCAGGAGGTGCTGTACGTCTGCAACCTAATGATGAAGGGATAATAAGCTGTGCCTGAGCGGCGGGATCCGTTAATGATACCCACATAGAGCAATAAAAACGACGCGGCTTTCCTCAACATATCAAGGGTGTCTGGGAATCAAAAGCATCCTCATGACCTGGACCCTAAACCTTTATCAAGGAAAGTATGTACAGCCATGTCATAAAAAGAACGACTTCTCCTAGGGCTGACTCCGGACACTGCATAATAATGTGTGGGATATCATGCTCCGATGTCTAAGCCGCTATCCCTGACGTCCTCTGAAATATATACCCGGGCGAGAAATGCACTCATACATGGAATGAATAGCTTGCTCGATACTCAAGCTCATATATCAGTCAGTCTACCAGTCAGTCTACCAGTCAGTCTCAGTCTGCCAGCCAGTCTAAGACTTGAAACTGGGCAAAGCCGTAAGAATAACGATTCTGCGCAATAAGTCAAATCAAAGTATGATTTCAGTCGTGCTTCTTATTATACTTTAGGTCTTGTTTGCGCCCGCTGTATTTGGAACCGGGAAGGATAGGTGATACTCATGAAGTTCAAGAGTGTAGGTAAATCTGAGCCAATCCGGTGTCTACCTAGGTATTCTCCATCATCACACCCTGGAAGTGAATTGCGGTCTTTATCAAGACCAAGAGCTCGCTGATTCTGCTTGTGGTCAATACGAAACAGTAGGATTTCGCGCGTTCATCTCCGATGTTGTTCCACCCCCCAGGTGTTCCATGTGCTCTCCGTCTGAGCCTGGCTTCGACCCGTCGGGCTCTCAGCCTGCCCTTGCCCCTGGTCACGGATCCGAGGAGGCGGCTGCAGACCACCCGGCGCACTGCCGCTGTCTCGGACAAGAGCCTCGTTCTGCATGTTCCTGACCCTCTCCACCATGCCCAGGTCCAGAGGTGGCGGCACCGCCGCCCTCCGTATCTGGCCCATCTCGGAGAGCACGCTCTCCCGGTTGCCGCCGACGACAGACGCGGGCGACACCGACGGCGGCGGGCCCAGCCCGCTCGGGACGGTCGAGACGAAGCTGGCGCGCGCGTCCATCGGGTCAAGCATGCGGCTGGTGTGCCTGTCCAGCCACCTGTTGACCCTCGCGTCCTCCGGCCTCGGCTCGGGGACCGCCGAGGCCGACCTCGTGGAGCTGGCGATCTTGTACGCCTGGCGCGCGAACCAGTTCGGCGTCGAGGGCCTGGGCTCATGACGGCCCGTCTTCCCGGAGTAGACGGAGCTCCCCGCCTGCGAGGCGGCCCTCCCGCCGCTGCCCTCGGCGTCGTAGGCCGCGGCCACCGCTCGGTCCATGATCCGGATGTCGGACTTGGGGCCGAGGTGGGCGCCGCCTCGGCTTGGTGATGCATCGAGCGCGGCACCCCTCTCCCGGCGACGGCGTCGATAGATCTTCAACATGACGAGGCCCAGGAGAGCGGCGGCAGCCAAGGAGCCTGTCGACGCGGTCAGTGATATGGTCTCATCCAACATCTCGTTTCAGCAGACCACAAATCACACATACCTATCACCGCAAATGCGATGGCGGCCGAATTGGGTGTCGAGTTTTTGCTTTGCTGCCCCTGGTTGCCTTTGGATTGAGTCGGATCTGCGGTTGCTGTGGAGGCTACACTGGCGCTTGAAGACAGGCTGGCGGACGTCTCTGGAGTAACAATAGTAGTCTGCGTAGGAGGGATAGTTGATGGTGGCGGAATGACCGTGGTCGACGGTGGGGCGACTGCTGAAGAAGTTGTCGAGATGGTTGGTTGCTGGGTGATCGGACTGGTGGACAATTGGCTGATCGAGCTGCTGGATAGTTGGCTGGTAGTAGGCGTTGGTGGAGGGGACGCTGTCGATGTGCTCAGCGGTGCAGAAGACGTCGTAGTCTTCAGATCATCCTCATCGTCACTATCTTCGTCCTTGACCTCAACATCTGGCTGCTCTGCCTTGGCAGCCTTTCTTTCCTTGTCGTCCCGCTTCGTCATGCGGCGGTTGCGGATGGTACTTCGCCCGGCCTGAGCCCTTGCGGCGTGCTCGCCATCCCTCAGCCTATATCTCCGCCTCGCGGGTTGAGCCGTCTTGTCCGAGTCCATGGCGAAGGGGTCATGGGTGAGATGGCCGGATCTCATGAGAAGAGCCTGCTCTCGATGTATTGGCGGGGCCTCCTCTTGCTACGATCAACACCAGCGCCAAGGACGTTCACGGAGGAGGAAAGAAAAGAGGGATGAACACCGGCTGTTGTGGCATTATATCGCACTGCCTCACATCAGACGCCAAGCTGCCAGACAAAATACACATCCACGCGAGACACCACCACCAGCGTCGAAACCCGCACCCTCCCTGCGTCTCCCGACCATCGACACCAAGGGCCTCAGACGAAAGTGCTACGTCCCCCTCCCAGCTGTGGTGGCCGCAGCCTCTTGCAGCGCTTAGCAAATACCTAGCTGCTCCAGTTTCGAGGCCCGGCCAAAAATCATTACCTCTTTTCGCCGCACCGCCAAGGGGCGTGAGACCGCGTATTGGCCGTTGGCAGGAAGCTTGGAAACGAGTGCTGGTGGTCTGAAACCGTTGGAGGACTCGGCAAAGTGGGCCGCCTCGCAGAGCGTCAACGCTCGTCCCCTCTCTTCACGGCGCGAGGCACGATACCACTTTCCCGACCTTGTGTATCGGTTGTCTGGTAGCGATCATAGACGTTCAGACATTTGTATGCTCGTCTTGTTTTGGTCTTTGTCTCTTGCATGTGTCAGACAGCCGAACGAGCTGGGTCTGTCGGAAGGTATTCCGAGGAACCGGCAAGATCAGTGGGGCATTCCATCGCCCGGAGCGGCACACTGTAACAGGTACCGTACAGTATTCCCAGCAAGATACATCGCCTCGTGAGTTACAGGAGACGACGAGGCGGCCAGAGAGGCAGATGCGAGCCGCTGCATCGGTGCGAAGCTCTGGGGGCCTGTCGGTGACGGGCAAGTTTCAAGTTCGAAACCGCCTATAATGTTCACAGCGACAGGCTGAGGTGAAGGGTTCGGGAATAAGGCCGGCTTGCGTACGCCTGGTGTTCGCCCGTAGCCGTTTTGGGCCGCCCGGGGCCTAGAGCCTTGTCGCTGACATATTTTATCAAGTAGGATGCTCTCCAATTTACTGTATGCTCGCCAAGGGGACTTGTGTTCTCGCTTGGCAAGCTTCATATAGATACCTATGCAGCTATGTAGTAAAAGCCTGGAGGGAGAAGATTTGATGCAAAGGGTGGTCCAAGTCACCGCATCCTCATGGCCCGGGCAAGTCTACCAGAGTCCGGCACCACTTTTGGGTCACCTTGGTAAGCCGAGGTCCTCCTCGCCAGCTCTCGGAAGACCAGCAGTTCCAGGCACAGGGTCCTCCTGTTTGGCTCGCAGTGCCACAGCTGCATTTCGGGATGCTCCAGCTCCGGGGCCGTTCAGCCACAGGGCCTCCTGCGCACGCCTGGCACGACAGGAACTTGTACATACACTACCTAGGCTGCTAGGTAGTACTACAGCACATGGATGTCACTACTGTAGGATGATCTCGACCAACCCTGGAAGTATGAGTTGGGACGAAGATCGTATTCTCGAAGCTTGTGCTGCGCAGGGACTTCGGACGCGCTGGCCAAGATGCGACCTCCCGGTCAGCGTGTCCCGAATATATCGAACGGGAACGTGAATAACACGGTTTGCTTTGTTGTCCTATCGCAGACAGATGGACAGCGGAGGTACGGTTATGGAGGAGCAGAGGAGGTACCCCAAAAGTGGCGAACGGCTGCCGGTAGACCTGAGCCATGCGCGGTGGCGACAAGCTGTGGTTGTTAGCCATTCAGCCTGTCAGTGTCGCCCGCGCCGGGATACTAACGGGAATGACATGGCAGCAGGGTCGTGGAGGTGTGTGGATGAAACTCTGCTAAAGGAAACCCGTCGCAACGTGTGCATTGCCACGAGGCCAACACGGGGCGCTATGATGACATTTTTCTGCACACCCTGACACCGCAGATGTTGAGACGACGAGACGGAAGCTACTGTCAATGTTCTGTAGAGTCGCTTGAGGAGAGGCTGGGACGACAAACAGCGTTGAGGTCTCCGCTGCCACGTATAGTCCACTGCATCCAGGTACCTTGAAAAATTCCATTGTCCGGAGCATCCACCTCCAGCATCTCATTGGCTACGAAATTAAAATCTGAGGGACGCCCGTCAGCCGACAAAATCCCAAATCTTATTGCTGCTGCCAGTCAGCGGTATAGAATTTAGAAAATCGTGCAGCTTCTATGACTGTATTCGCTATGCCGGAAAAGGCAATCTCGCAGGAAAAAAGGCTGGCCTGTGTGTGTGTGTGTGTGTGTGTGTGCGCCTGCAGCTGCCAACCCGAGCCGCTGGAGAGAAGACTACATAGCAAAGTCAACACAGAGACACAGCGATTCCATTCCAAGTCTAAGTGTGGCGATGAACGTGGATCTGCAAGGCTAGTCGTGGTGGTGCATATGCGCTTGGTGAGCCCGCAGCTAGGCTATAAAAAGAATCCGTCTGAACATCCTTCGCCACCACAACCTCAGGCTCCAGGTACGACCACCCGTTATCCGCCCAGTCAGACCCGCGCTTGCAGATGGCCAGAAATGTTGTATGGCAACCATTGGGGACTGATTGCAAGACATGCCACTGAGACATGCAGTTTGACACCCTTCTTCCATGGCATTTTGGCCGACCTTGGGATTTGTTGTCGCGAGGTCTAGCGCCCCGGTTGTCCGGGAGAAGAGTCGAATAAACTTGATTGTGTTTTGGTATGTATAGTACGTACAGTACTAGTAGTAAGTAGCAGGAATGACGGCAACGGCGGATCCCTGACTGATCCGGCCAGGTCTGGCCTTGCTCGGGGGCCCCAGTCAGATGTTTATTATACAACACACAAATGATCCGTCTGGAGGCCCACCCGGCACGTGCATCACCGTCTTCGAACAAGACCGCAACGAACTGGCTATAGTATGGCTCTCTGAGTCGTTCGTTGCTTGGTCTTCGGTCGGTCGAAGATGCTGGGAGCCTTCGGGCTAGAGGCCCTCAGGCACCCGCACGCCACCGACGCTCGCGGCCACGGACCTCGGGACCATTCTCAGCCTGGAATCCTTCTCCGCTGCCGGCTCCCTTGAAACAAATATCAAAAGCTTGGAGCCAATGTTTCGACGTTGCCCACCAGCAGGCCCCTGCTTTTGGTGCCCGTCCCGCCCGCCGCACCAGTGCCACTGCCCGTCCTGCTAGTGGTACGATTATTAGGGACAAGTAATAAAGTGTCGAAATGGGCTGTGAATCGTAAGCGCAGCCCTGGCGAGCGCAGCTTGTGCTGTGCAGAGAGGCCTGCGAGGCTTGCCCGACCCCCGGCCATGCAATGTCACCCTACCAGCGGTCATTTGTCTGCTGGTGATGGGGACCCTCATCCTTGGCTCCTTGTCCTCCAGGTGTGCGCTGCACCCTGGGACCCTTGCTGTGTTGATCCTCCGCCATGCCTCGCCCATCTTTATTAGACACCCTCACCTGCCTCGCCTCGCCCCCCTTCGACCCCTTCGGCCAACATCTCGACTATTCTCTGTTCTGCCTGGTTTTGTGCTCACGTTTGTCTGTGTCTCTCTCATCATCATCGACTTTGTTGATTCCAACTCTGGTTCTGCATTCGCTTCGGGAACCAACGTCCATCGCTTCAGCCTATTATACTCTCGCCAAGCATCGAAACTACCGGGCACTGCAGAGCACTGCAGAGCACTGCAGAGCACTGGAAGTACACTCATCACACAGCACGTTTCCCGACTGGGCGCACAAGGCTCTACAAACAGACATTCAACTTTTATTCTCCATGTGCCGGTGACGAGGGAGCAGCAACGCGGGCCTGCCACAACAAAATCGAGAAGATGCTCCCGCAAGACATTTTCCTCCGGCTGCCACAGCCCACAGCCCTCCTGCTGCTCTCGAGCGTCGTCTCCCTCACATCGGCGCACGTCGCCCGCCAGACACCCGCCAGCGTACCCCACCGGCCGCTGAACGTGGTACCCTACCCGCCTTTACCACCCCTGCCGGCCCCCACGGCTCCGCCACCAGACGCACAGGCGCTCCACGACCAGATGCTGCTGCTGCTGCTGCTGCGGCGGCGCCAAGACACCAACACCGTCTGCGGCTACGTCAACGGCGACTCTGCGCTGCCCGCGACGTGCTCTGCGGGATCGCACTGCGTGCAGGACACGGACCACGGGGTGATAGGATGCTGTCCGAACGGCGCAGAAACGTGCACGGCTGGAGTCTTCACGGGCTGTGTGGATTCGAACACGAGCCCGCAGACCGAGGTGAACCCCTACATTTTCACGTGCACGGGGAGCAACGTTTGCTACAAGAACGTTTTTGAAGGGGGGTTCTCGCAGTTCGGTTGCGGCACCGCGAGCACCTTGGCTGCGACGGTCGCCCAGAGCGCCACCGGGGTCGCGACCGAGGTCTCCCTCACGAGCGAGGGCGTGTCTTTTACGCAGAGCGCAACTTCACTCGCGACACCAACGCCTATCGGCACGGGCCCGTCGTCTCCGAGCGGATCTTCATCTTCATCATCATCATCATCATCATCAGGAGACCCCTCCTCTTCGTCGAGCGGCACCGCTTCATCAACTAGCGGGAAGACGACTCTCACCATCCCCATCCCGGCGACAGAGACCAGCTCAAACACTCTGTCCTCCTCCGGGGCATCGTCAACGTCGACGGACGCGCCGACGGTCGCACCAGCAGCCAGTCACGACAACACCTCCAGCGGCGGCGTGAGCCGCACGGGCGCCATCGTGGGCGGCAGCATCGGCGGCGTCGCAGCGCTCGCCGGCCTCATAGCCGTAGCCGCCTTCCTCACGCGACGTAGGGCGGGCAACACGCGAGAGGGCCCCGGGCCCCGGCCCGGCGACACGCAGTACATCTCGCCCATGTCCGGCGGCGCGGGCTTCGCGCCCGTCGGACGACACAGCCCGGGCGGGAGCAGCGGCGGCGGCGCCGGGGGGTCCGGGGAGGCGACGGTGGGCGGGCGGACGATCCGGCACATCACGGGCGAGCCGGATTCGAGGAACACGGTCTGGCAGTATGGCGATATGGAAGGCCACCACGACGCGCAGTTCATGGAGCACAACCCGAGCACGTACGGAGTCGCGGGCGCCGGTGCTGCCGGTGCTGCCGGTGCTGGTGCCGGTGCCGGTGCGTTCCGCGGGGCATATGCGCGTCCTTACGAGGGCGGGAGCCCTGGCGAAGATCAGATCCCGCTGTGGCAGCAGTTCCCTGAGATTGACGACTTTTCGCGCAACTTTAACGACGCACTCAGCAGGATCGGCGAGGAGGACGAAGATGATTTGGAGGGCGGTGTTAATAATAATGGTATGAGCAGCAACCGTGAGGGCTCGGGCGATCTGGGCGAGTCGAGGCCGCTCTGGTTGCAGTCAAGACGGCAGTCGAGGAATCTCATGTGGACATGACATGCACGAAGGGGAAGCTTGGGAAGGAATCACGACAAAATCTAATATTGGAAGAGCGAGGCGTACCTAGGTAATGTTGGCATTTCGCCTTGGACAATACATACCCCCTGGAAAGAGAAACACCTGGTCTACAAAGACCCTTTATAGATACCGCTATATGAGTCTCATCGTCATGAAACTTGGGTCTTATAGCAAATGGCGCGAATACGAGCTCACACATCTTAAGAAAACAACCTTACCTGCCACATGGACGAGCGCTAAGAATCCCATGAAGTCTCGAGAACAGCAACGAGAAACCAATGTACGACCTCGGGATGAGTCGGAATACGAATGGATTTGATAATTACTTTGACTAGGTACCTAGGCACAAAGTACTATTTCGGCGAGACATCCAGTGCCATCGATGCTCGCCAACGCTGACAGTATCTTGATATGGCCTTCTTTCCTAGTATATCCCTGAAGGTTTTTCAGCCGCGGCCGCGGCTGAAGGCCAGCAGCGCCCAGAACGAGCTGCGACGCGTAGGCAGCTAGAAGGGCATGCGCTGACAGCGACGGGCAAAAAAACAGGCAAAGCGCCCCAGTCGCCCTGAGAGAAGTTTTGTTATGGGTAGCGTCGGGTGTCAGCTCCGGAGAACAGTTGGCTGAATGTATCATATACCTCATCAACTAACAGTCTCTTGCTATGATCATCTAGTATACGTGTTCCGCGAAGCGCATCTCGCTGGCCCCGACGTCAAAGACAGAGATGACATTATTCATGAATGTGTCGCCAAGAATGTAGGGACCAGCTTCACCATCTTGAGGCCCGATCAAGCAGTACGTCGAACCATCCCCAAGAGAAATCGAGACACTAGTTGGTATGAATTAGCGAGTCCGGTTCCATCATTTCCCAAGGCAGGTTCACAGAGCGCTCGCGTACCTTTGCATCAACATGTCGTCTGCACTGATGTCAAAGACGGTGCCGTTGATCTGGACACCGAGCGATGGCACAGTGGCGTTGCAGGCAGCGAATGAGGCGCCCTCTTCCTCGATGTAGACAGCTGGAGGGTCATATAACACGGCGATATCCTCATAAAGCTCTATGGGGAGTCGCAATCAGCCACATTCACACAGCCAGGCACAAGAACTTGCGCCTGGGATCTGAAGATCCGCTGGGGACCTGAATACTCACCAGTCGGGAGGTATAGCAAAGTTGTCCCACTGTCAACAATATAAGGAGTTTGCGCGGCGTTGACCCTATCTGGTGCGAATGCCTGGCTCCAGGACTTGGTGTTGATGTGATTGTGTCTCGCCTCGGACCCATTGTAGACAATTCCATCTGGAATTATGGTATAGAAGCTGTATTGGGTTGCCATCTCGGGCTCATCGTAGACCTCGATCTGCTGGCTGTTAGATACCGGTACAATCCAAGGGTCTAGGGCTTCATCAGTAGGAGATGACTAGGCAAAGCGTTACTTGCCATCAAGATGGGCGTAGTCACAAAAGAGTCTGTATAATTAACCGGAGGCAGACCACCCAACGCGAGGTACCCACTGTCGGAGTTCCGATCGAGGGCCAGACTGAAGACGGGCTCGATAAGGCCCTCGGCTATCATGGTCGTAATGATTGAGTTATACTCAACCTGGGTCTCTAGAGAATCTGCCTCGGGGTTTGTTCCGTTAAAGGCACTGGTAAGCAAAGGATAGGCAAGGCCCATCAGTCCGCTGGTGACACTGTCGCCTTCCCAGTAGGCGTATGTAACCAAGGCCACCTGCTGATGGTCTGCCGTGACTCCAGCAACTGTGACGTTTTCGTAGCCGAGAACACCCGTCAGGAACTCGCCGTCCCCGTATGTGATGTTGAAATTCTCATCTGCAATCGAACCCTCGTCAAAAGTGCCGTTGAAGACTGGACCGAAGTAGCAATCTGCCTCCTGTCGGATCATATCCAGTGAGCCATTGCGTTGAAGGTTGTTTAATTACTGATCGGGTCATACATACTGGTTGCTCATTTCCGTCGACGTCGACACAAGTGAATCCCTCCTGCACCAGCCATCTGAAGGCTTCAAAGTCAGCAATTGCGCGGAAAACCATTTACAGGATCATATTGAAAGTCGGCCTTTGCGAGTCGCAGATGGTATCATTGGAATCACACCCCACATTCCCAGGATACCAAGGCGCCTTCACATCACTTACGTATCACTGGAGCCTGTGTCAACGATAACTTCGACTGGCACTCCTGCCCACTCGATCTCGGCGATATACTCCTCCGACAGCAAATTATTGACGTGCTCATCTCCGTAGCTCGTGTTTGACAGAGAAGATCGCATGGACCTAAGGTATCTGGCTGACTTGGCAACATTGTTATTCCTTTTCAGGGTCAAGACGTGGGAGCTGATCACATCATGGCTGCTGACCCGCTTAGCAGCGGGAATACGAGATCGCAATGCCAGGTGGCCAGAGGCCATGGTGACACAGTTGAGAGCCACCAAGGCCAGGAGCGCCTCGAGAGAGCGAACCATCGCGATGTCGGTGCCGTATAGGCTGGACAGGTGACGGGCGGGCGAGTAAACAGAATTTGACAATGGTCGAGCTCGAATAAAGCTCGTTTAGGTTCTCTGAAACCGTCGAGACCGCGAGGTCCAGTCTGTGTCCAAGTAGGCAAAAAAGCTATCTACAGCCAACCAGGTCTGCTTCGTGAATGGACAGCCAGCTCACCTTTAATACGTCTGCTAGACGACCCACCTCCTCCGGATAGCCGTGAGACCCTCGCCCCCCTCACTCTTCCCCTCTACCAGTCCGAGCAACGATAGGGTCAAGGTTCTAGCCAAAGTCCAATGGCACGCAAAACAAGAACCGCTCATCCGTTTGATGACACCTGGAGCCCAGCAGTCGTCCTGTTTGCTGCCGTGCGGCCCGGGCCGTCATGGGGCATGTGCCACACGTCGAGATGGCCTCAACCGTTGGCGAGTCAACATCATCGCAGTAGCGGAGAAGGCGCCGTGATGGGGAGTCATACAGTACATGGCCCTCCAGGATGCTAATCTGAACCCCAGTCAGAGGGCGCGATATCTCGGTGGCCTTTCCGAAACAGGTAAGAGACACTCCCACAAAATTTGAATCAGTGCCAAGGGCGATGTAACGATGTGACGCCGGGTAATGGAGTCGGAGCAGATAAGGGAGATTTGTAGCAAAAGCCTCCGGTGTGGTTCGTAAGTGTACAGTGATACAATTGTTTGATAGCGAATTCACACGAGGCCCTGGGGGGTTGATGTGGGACAATTCCACAAAGTTCACGAGCAATTCTTCAAGCCTCGATTGTGATCACTCAAAAAAGTCGATCTCAGAGCGAATCAGCCTTTGTACTTGGCTTGAAAGTGATACGAGCATTTTTGCATACGTAAATGTCTCTTGTCAATATCTCATCATACATGCACATACAACACAAGACCATGATCTGTCAGGAATTGTCGACATGTCAGATTGCTACTTGGTCTGATGTCGAGTCTTCTTGATTAGAGCTCCCGCAAGTTCGAGCTGGCAGGAGTTAAGAATCTCTCGACCGGTGCGGTCACTCTGAAGCTTGAGAATCCGAGCACTTTGGTTAGTACGGGCGCCTCCCCCCCCCCCTTGAGTCCTCGCTTAGAAAGGGGAAGTATGTTGCGAGAGCTGCCAACACTGTGACCCATGTTGATTGTCGAACATCCAATACGGTATTGACGCATGGCAAGTGACGATAATTGATACTGAGGTAGCGACAGCCGGTACCTACACTTGCATGAGGCTATTAAAAACGCTGGTCCACCTTTTGTAAAAATCATCAGGTACCTTGATGCTGTCCCCTCTGTCATCTGGAATATCTCAGCTTGAGTTCCGTCTTGGACAGCATGGATCTCGAGTATCGCCCAGTTACAGCTTTTCAGTTCGTCAGGCAGTACTGCTGGATAAAGTCGTTGCCTGCATGTCGAAAAGGAACTCGGGTGCCCAGGTGATTCAGTTATCGAAACTTCGGCTAATCAGGAGGCGCCATCTGTCTTGTCTGGACGAGAGCAGAATGACCAACACATCAAGGCGGTCTAGAGCGAATGGAATCTATAACAAAGGACTTAAGTACATTGAAATCTATAGGTCTTTCCACTTCCACACGCTCCACTCGTGTAGCTTTTCATCATCCCATTCTCTCAGGTCGATTTCTTCTCTGCCCTCCTGCTCAGGTATCAGGCCGCCATCCTCCATGAGTTCCCAAAACTCCTTCATGTAGTCGATGTATGCAACTCTCATGGCATACACCACAATGGCTCTAGAATTGGGGGAGCGCCGTAAGCACCTCAGTATTGTCTGGCTCAACAATTTTGGGTGCTCTTCGGTATACACTAGAACATTCCGGGTCAGTACCTAGGTGCTTTGCGCATAAAAGGCCTTCAAAGGTGGCTCAGATGGCTTCAACAGCAATGATGTGTCCAACGCACGTCTATACGACCATCTACAAGAGACAAGTCTGGCAAGAACGTGGACTTGGAGGAGGATCTTACTAGTGTCGGCCGCGAGTATTATGGGGAACCCGTTCACGTCATCTACTGAAAAGGTCCGACCTCCCCCTTTGCTGGTGTGAGGTAGCTGTATAGTGTCAGGCTTTGTCCAGTCAAGCATCCCACACGCTGCTGATGCTCCATGCTCCCGGAGGGTGTCGGCGTTGAGGTCTACATTGGCCTGCACGCCGGCAACAATGGTTGGCAGATCGGTCAGCAATGCTCTGCATCCCCATGTCATTGCAGCCGCGAGACCACTCAGTCCAGTGCCGGCCCCGAGCTCGAGCACGGCATAACCTTGGTCGTCATGCTTGAGTTGGGCCTGGTCAATATCCAGCTTGTAGAGCAAATTCGAGAGTATTCCGGCTGAGCTCCAGGTCGTCAATGACAGGCCTTCAGCCGCACATGGTGTGTCAACGATCGATATGGAGACGTGTTCTCCTTCGGATATTGGCGTTTTGAATGTCGACTGCTGGAGCGCCATAGCTACTGTATGCCGTTGGTTGCTGGTATTGTGATCTCACAATGATGACCATCGTTGGTGGGAAATTTTGCCGGCGGAGTTTCCAAAGGTTCCTAGTAGCTCGAGACATGTTAAATGCAAAAGGAAGGCGACTTGATGTAGCGTGCAACTGTTCCCAGCTGTGCACAGCTGGCAGGCTTCGGTGCTGTTGGAATGTGTATTCACGTCCGCTTGGTCAACCCTCTTTACCGCTTCGGGACCTCACGATAGTTGAGGTCGGTAATATAGTCGAAAGGATTGTCGATTGCTTAGGGAGTAAAGAGGAAAGCTGTCGACGTTCTTGCAATCTCTTATGTGGGTGGTTGACAGAGTGAACCTTGAACGCCATGGGACCCTAACCCAAATCGGGCCCTCCGGGATCCAGGAACGTTACCTTTTCGGGTGAATTGAACATTCACTATTCAGAAGCGTCATACATCACCGTTCTGGGAAAACACCTGTGGTCGCCGAAACAAATACAGCAATATCTGGCATTCGTCGCGACCCATTCACGCAGAATGAACCAGAGAGGTCCAGAACAGCGGTCGTCGACCTTTTACGGATATCGGTACCATATCATCTTCGGCACGTGGCTAGTGTTCACAGGCATCGCCTCTCTCCGAGTCTCGAGACAACCTTACAACTCACGCATCAAATCCGAACAATTCGAGACCATTTTCAAGGGCACAAGCCTGGTTGCTGTGCTACTTGGTATTGGAGTTAGTGGAGGGCTGAACAAGCCGCATTCAAAAGCTTCTCTCGGCGAGCAGCATCAGCCCGGGAGTTGAAGACGATGACAACGGCTCTCCATTATCCCCATGATGAGCTTGGACTGTCTGACCAGCTCGGAGACCTCTGTCAACATCATGCGGAGTCGCAAAGGTGGTGTCACAGCCGGCGTTGCTGCGCAACTTGGTCTGCTGGAACGTTCCGGCTACCAATGTCCTACCTTGGTATGCCTGTGGGATCTCAGAACCTTGGAAGCACCTGCATAATCTTGAAGGAGTTCCACTGAATTTATAGGATGAAAACTCCTACTTTGGTCTCTGATTCTGAAAAACACCTCGAACGACTCTCTGCTTATGTGATTCGAATGGTAGACTCATCCCCATTTTGGTCTATCACATCATGTACACACTCTCTACCTAGGTTTGAATGCTGCCGAGACGCAATTATCGACAAGACTCGGGAGAGTGTCGTTGCCGCTTAAAAAGTATCTCGAGAATATCACATGTGCGACGTTCTCGGCAATGTA
This sequence comes from Dendrostoma leiphaemia, assembly GCA_026120015.1. Lineage (NCBI taxonomy): Eukaryota > Fungi > Ascomycota > Sordariomycetes > Diaporthales > Erythrogloeaceae > Dendrostoma > Dendrostoma leiphaemia. Next base: position 24,248 of record JALRMF010000545.1, read on the forward strand.
AGAACATGAGCGAGTATGTATCGCAAACGTGTGAATGCAAAGTGCTTGTACGATTTGAACATTGTTCCTCATCTTCCTTCAGATGTTCATATCGTGCAACATGCGCCTTTACGTGCTTATGCATTCAACGCTGGTGAACAGCCTGCATATAAGAAATTGCGGCGAGCAGGGCGAGGCGTTGGCTATATAGAACGGTATATTGTGTAAGTCTATTATATAAAAAAGACAAAGGAAAAAACAAGCTCCTAAATAGTAAAGAGCTTTAGAATAGTAGGGCCCATAGAGACCCTTGCTTGCAACACACTCTCTAATTAAACAGCAGTTTAATTACATTATGCTTAATAAACAATAAAGCAGGAAAAACCACAAAAGAAATAGATAATAGCGATCGCTAAACGAACGTTTTAAAGCCCTAAGGTGCTTGCTATATAAGCGCTGCTAATTTTAAGCCCTAAAGGTCATTTTTAAGCTTTCTCTAGACTAACCAAATAAAAATTTTTGCGCGCGCTAGATTTATTAAATTATATTACATTATATACAATAGCCCGCTCGTCTGCCTACGTTTCTACTCGCAAAATATACATTATCTTGCTTTTATATTAATTATAATACTAATAAATAAGCAAAACAATACTAAGCTTGCTTATATTACTAGCCCTTTTCTATTAATCTTTATGCTCTGCCTAGGCTATCTACGCTTAGCCTAAGTTAAGCGCTTAAACAGCTAATGCTTTAACATTAGCGCTAACTATAACTAGCGCTATATACGCTACGCGCAAGGGCACTTTTGCGTATAGCTCTTTATCTTATGCTGCGCCTTTGCCCTTGCCTACTTTAAAGCCAAGCGCTCTAGCGCTAAAAAGTTTATAAGTTTACTGCTTTCTTCTTTTTTTATTAAATGTTTCTTACTCTTTTTGCTTTTTATATACTATATGCTAATTAATTTAAGCAGCGCCTATGCTGCCTTTAAACTGCCTTTAAATAGGCAGTTTATGCTACTTACTTTGCTAGCAAGTTTAGCAAGAATAATAATAATAATAATAATAATAAAAATAAAAATAAAGAGAAAAAGAAGAAAGAAAAGTAAAAGCAGGAGTAGAAGGAAGAGAAAAACAAAGATAAAGAAAAAAATAAGAATGCTATAGCTTTATACGCTAAATGCATTAAAAAAGTTAAAAAAAGCTTAAATGCCTTTGTTAACCTGCTTTTTTTTTAAGTTAATAAGTAAAGAAAATAAGCTTAAAAACTTTAAAGTTACCCTAAGGCTTTTAAACCTTTAATAAAATCTGCTTTTCTGCGTTTTTTTTTAGCAAATTATATATATTTTATAAGTTTAATAGTGCTTAAAAGTGCTTAAACTTTTACTTTAAAAGGTTTTTAATAAGCTTATCTACTAATATACTTTAAGTTAGCGTATAAAGCACTTAAAATATGCCTTTTCTCTACTTTTAGCATAATTATATATTTTATATATTAATATATTAAAATATAATGCTGATTTTAGTGCTTTCTCTAACAATTAACTTAATAGTTTATAAGTTATTATTATATATTTTTTAAATATTACCTTTTAAATC